>JAFVLL020012272.1:0-21263 GCA_021397915.2 Tor tambroides | reverse complement strand
AGACAAAATAGCCTTTGTTGATGGCGCTGCCATGTTTTATTAGCGTCAGGGACTTCAAAACAGTGCAGACACACATTTTAAGACTCCACGCTGGAAAGGTGGCAGAGGGGAATGATGTGCTACATACTAAAACTGCAGCTCTGATTGAACTCGATCAACAGGCAGAAGAGTGCTGGAATTGGCCAGGGTAAACCAGCCATAGCGGATTACAACGTCATCTTTGAATCTCATAGCCATTACGAGGCTTAAGAGATGTAGTTTTACTGTTATGATAACAATACAGCACTGCCACAGACAAAAACATTGTTTTTTGTTTTTTTTCTAGTCATGGGTCAATTTTGAGATTTTGGGCTGTCTGGCTTTCCATAACATGTTGTGAAAAGAAAACATCCAAAGTACACTTTTAATTGTTTATTTTATTGCACTTTATCTATGTGCACATACAGAGTTCAATTATTTATTATTATTATTATTATAATAGTTTATTATTATAGTTTATTATAATAGCTTATTATATAGTTTATATATGTGGTCCTGGACCACAAAAGCAGTTATAAGCTTCAATTTTTGGAAATTGAATAAATAATCTTTCCATTGATGTATGGTTTGTTATGATAGGACAATATTTGGCTGAGATACAACTATTTGAAAATCTGGAATCTGAGGGTGCAAAAAAATAATCTAAATATTGAGAAAATCACCTTTGAAGTTGTCCAAATGAAGTTCTTAGAAATGCATATTACTAATCAAAAATTAAGTTTTGCTATATTTACGGTAGGAAATTTACAAAATATCTTCATGGAACATGATCTTTACTTAATGTCCTAATGATTTTTGGCGTAAAAGAAAAATCTATAATTTTGACCCATACAGTGTATTTTTGGCTATTGCTACAAATATGCCCTTATTGCTACTTAAGACTGGTTTTGTGGTCCAAGGTCACATGTAATGCCCCTGATTTTATGCAATGATTTTATATAATGTTTTAAATCTAGTTAGACCAACCAGTAGCCCACATGTTCTAAGTGACATCAGCAGAAAAGGAAAGTTGTTTGAGAGGAAGAAGTCTTTATATTTTGCACTAATGAATCTTTCACACACTTTTTCACGCACAATTTTTTCTAAGTACTAAATAAAAAAAAAGATTAAAAAAAAATACTGCAGTACATTGAAAATTTCATGTTTAATTCAATGTGTTAATTGCTGTTTATTTGTAGTTGCTTGAGAAATTTACTAGCAATTTCTTAGTGAAAACTGTTTGAATACCATTTTTTTTATGTAAATAGGGTAAATTTACATTTTAAGATGGGCCAAACAGTATTTTTTCAAATTAATAACTAACCAAAAATGACTAACTGAATCTGGTTATGGCCAATAATCCTCGATATCACCCAATATTGCCCAAAATTACTGGTCTGTCCAACAAACTGTATCAGTAAACTTATGAGACATTTACATGTTTTAAAGAGACAAAATTTCCTGCAGAGAGAAACATTTTTGAGACTAAAGGTTAACATGAGATTAATGATTTACCATGTGATAAGGGTCTTGAATGTATAACCACACCTGTGTGATTGGGTATTGAGTGTGCTTGAATGTGGCATGAAATACCACATTTACAATGACATATATTAGTCTACACAACAGGGGTTTTCAAATATTTTGATGTGACAATATGATGATTTCTAAAATATTAAAGCCTGCTATTTCCATTTATCAAGTTGAAAGAAACATTTTATAAAGAAAATCACTAAATTTTTTAAAAATAAAAACATTAAAAATATGCATTAATTAATCAATAAAAGGTTTTTTGTTACAACAGTGCATTTAAAAGGAAAAAGCAGATGCACTTGTGAAATGTAACACTGAATAACAATGACCCACCAAAACAAGCTAATTAGCCACAGCCTATTTTTGCCATCCTCACAAACACTACAAGGAACCCATCAGCAGGCTAGGTCTGTTTAAAGAAGTACATATTTTTTAGGATCTAATCCTAGACAGAGAACAAGAATAGAATGTTTCCTAAAAAGACATATGTTATTTGTTGCCTTCGCTTACACAGCAAATGGAGGAACAATAAAGGCAGGACAGCTCAAGCTTTGCATTGTTCACCTTAAATGAAGACCGATAACCTGAACAGCATGACTGGGCCACCTGTTTCACTTTCAAGACAGATACTTGCGCATAAAAAGGCGCTCATTCTCAATTTAGCTTAGCCAAACGAGAGCTAAATGTTCAAATAGTTTCAATTCACAGAGGAATCTTTTAAAATAGGTGCTCCTTTAGCAGGCATATTGGATGGCTTTTTGATGTGTCATATTTCATAAGCAAGAATCCCCATAACCAAAAGTTTGACATTTTTTGGATGTTTTCTACATCTTTGATGAATGGCTGGGAGGTATCCAAACTGCCTACAGGGACCAGGTTAATTGAGCCAAATGAAATCGTAAACTACTAACGCGCAGAGTTGCGTTTATGAATAATCATAAACCAAATTCCTTTGAGAGAACTGGAGATCATCAACAAATTTTAAAATGCAAGCATGCTGGGACTTCATACATCAAGTAGAAAAAAAAAAATCTCAAACCATTCTAAATTCAGAGTAGTATTTGCATTCGGTTTAGATACTTCACTTTAAAGGATGGAACATATTTTGAAGAAGTTTGTGATCAAAGATCTGAGCAGAACCCTAATGAGGGACGGACTGAAGCAAACGGGGCAAACACACTCTATGACAGCGTGTGAAGAAACTGGAGAAAACTTGCAATAAGCATGTTAAAACATACACGTTTTCACTTACATTTTTGGAGGTGGCAGCTCGGGTGAAGCAAAGATAGCGTGTGACCTTGGATTTGAATATGCTGTCTTTCCACAGGTTGGCGTCGAAGCCATCTGTTGTTTGTGCAACCTACGTGAAAAGAAAAAAATACACAGAGAGAAGAATGTGCATTGAGGTGAGATCGAGTTAATGTATGGACGGTGTGTGTGTTTCCTTTTTTTGCCCTGCTCTGTGCATACTTGGCTTAGTTAAGGCTTGCTTGAGTTCTCACTCCATCTCATTAGAGCCCTATGGAAGTGGAGAAGAATCTTCAGCCTTCAAAAAGGGTAAAAATACCACCGCCCCCCCATGGGACAACAAGGATGAGACAAGACCTCACAAAGAAGGCCTTGAACAAGCTAAATGAGACTTCATTGTGTTCTGTAGAAAGCAAGCAGTTGCCTTTCTGAAATAGTTAAAACAATTGCAGTGATGCAGTCACCATTTAAAAATTTGCCACAGGATGTTGAATTAGAATAGCAATGATAGGAATTGGAATTTACTGAATTGAAACTCAAAGAAAATGAATAAACACAACAGATAAATTTCATTATCATTTTATTTTAATTTATTTCTATCTTTTATTTTTTATTAATTTTCTTTTACTCCAATACTTTCTAATTAATACAGCCATCATAATAAAGGCATCAAAATACATAAATAAATAAACGCTTCATTTAATTTAAAAATACATATATCATATATCATTATAATTTCTTTGATTCATTAAAATTCTGAAAAGACTCTTGACACAGTTTTCCACGCTTTTATAACTTTGCGTTTGTATCCCCAAGTCTCAGGTATCTCGACTTCAATTGGTTCAAAATGCTGCAGCTAAATTTCTTAAAAATGATCGCAAATATGACCACGCCACCCCCATTATGCGAGACCTCCACTGGCTTCCGGTCCACTTCAGGATCGATTTTAAAATTCTTTTATTTGTGTATAAATGTTTACATAATCTTGCTCAACAATACCTGTCTGATTTACTGTGTCCCTATAACCCTCCTAGAAATTTAAGATCTGGCAACCTTAACTTATTGACAATCCCTTGCTCAAGGCTGAAATGCAGGGGGTATCGAGCCTTTTTGGTGGTGGGTCCTCGATTGTGGAATAGTTTGCCTGTACAACTTAGAATGACACCCTCTTTACCAGTTTTCAAATCTCTCCTTAAAACTCATTTGTTTTCCTTAGCCTTCAACATGTGCTAATTGTTGATTTTTTTTTTTTGGGTTCAAATTTGGTGTGTGTGTGTTTTATATACTCATATACAGCACTTTGGTCATATAAATTAAATCAAACTTCTATGAAAAATGTAATGTGCATGATAACATGTTTATGACCAATTTATACTGACAAATCAAATGTATTATTAAAAAAATACATAGAGTGTTTATACTATTTCAAATTAGAATTTAAGAAAGTATAATTCTGCATCCTGTTTACCTCAATTCAGAAACCAAACTGGAATTAAAGGAATAGCTCACCCAAAAAACGAAAATATACTTAAATTTATTTACCTTCAGGCCATCCAAGATGTAGATGAGTTTGTTTCTTCACTGGAACAGATTTGGAGAAATGTAGCATTTTATCACTTGCTTTGTTTTGAATTTGTTTCTTTCAAACACAGTAATGCTAAATTTCTCCAAATGAAGAAAAAAAAACTCATTTACGTTTTGGATGGCCTGAGGGTGAGAACATTTTCCTCAAATTTTCATTTTTGGGTAAACTATTCCTTTAAATTGCCATTTTAAATTCAGTTCTGAATGGCGCACAGCTCTGAAGTGATCTTTTGTGAGATTTTGACAGGCATACATTAAACTTTCAGAAAAGACAGACAACCTGACAGGAAAACAGACAGAGGAAAACAGACTGGTGGACAGAGACAGCAAGAGTGTGGTGGAGCTACAGCCTCAGCAGCTGTTGGCTAGGACGAAAGCTCTCAGGAGGAGTCTATACATCAACCACAATATCCTCCCCTCCTTCACTGGCTCCCTCCTCCCTTTACAAGACAACCCGTCCTGGCCACTTTTTCCAGGTCAGTGCCCTGCTCCTCTTGTCAGCGTAAACAAAGAGCCGGAGCTGTGAAGCTCAAAGTCAAACAGGGAGGAACCAGGCACCAAAGGAGTCTGTATGCCACCGCGCAACCAGGGCAGGCAACGCAGCCTGAATGTGGAAACAGTTGCTAAGCACTGGGACTAGTAAATGGAGAAGTATGAAGAAAACTCTTCACACTTAATCAAGTGACACTTAAGTCTCCTGTGCCTTGTGGTTTGCTGGCTGCATTTGTTTTGAGATTGTTGATAAAGTTCAGAACTCTAGCTAAAACTAACTACCTAACTATAAAGGTAGTTAATAAATAAACAACAAGTAAGTTGGACTTTTTTGTTTGCACAAGCAAAGTGAAACAGTTGAATGATGAATGATAATCAAAAAAACTTCAAAACAATTGGTGAACCTAGCTCTTAATAATAAACAAATCTTTCAGCTTTTGTTTATATCTGGTTGTGTGAAGGTTGTTGTATTGTTTGCACAAATACAAAACAAAACTGTTTCATCCTGCTGGTTAGACAAGTGCTGTAAAAAAAAAAAACTATTGATAATCAGAGTTTAAAAGTCAAAGCTTTAAAGTCTATAAAACTAGCTACTTAAAAATTATAAAGGTTGTTAATAAATAACGTTTGTTTTAACAAACAAAGTGAAACAGTTGCATCCAAGACAAAATTCTGACATTTGCTCAAACAAGCTACTGCAAAATAAATAGCTATGAGTTTTTGTTTATATTTGACTGTGAAAAAAAAGAGATAAGTACTGTTAAAAGCTGTTGATAATCAGAGTTCAGAATTTTCAAAGTTCAAGGCACTTGCTAAACGCTAGCTGAAAGATTAATTTTTATATTTAGTCATTTAAAGGTTGTTAATTTGTTTGTTTGTACAAGCAAAGTGGACAGATTTGACTGTTAGAAGCTACCGACAATCAGTTTAAAACTTCAAACCACTTACTAAAACTAGCTCTTAAAAGCAGACAAATCTTTCATTTTTCATTTATATCTGGTTGTATAAAGGTTGTTAATAAATAAATGTGTTTGCTTGTGCAGACAAAGTGAAACAGTTGCATCCTGATGCGTGTGATGGAGGGAAAGGCCAAGCGGAACAGGGCCTCTGAGAACACGTTGGTACCATGTGGCGTACACCGGATCCTCAGCGCCAGTGGGCAGAACCCCAGCAACGTGCCAACCCACAGACAACCCGCCGGAGACGGCAACAGTTGGGGACTGGCGGGTGGGGCGGGAAGTGAGAGAAAGAGAAGAAAGAAAGCGGAGGGAGAAGAGGAAAGCGGCGAGGAAGAACTCTAGCTGCCCGTAAGCTTAACGCAGGGTTGTTTTTTACAGTGTTTGCTTTGTGCTTTGTTTTATTCACAAAACTTCCCCTCTCTCTTTCCGCCCTGGTTCTTTTCTCAGTGTTTTTGAGGCACGCCCACATACACAACAGATACACACACACAAAATTTTCCTAGAGGCCATTGATACTGTTGTCCTAGTTTCCCCTCTCAGCGCTCTGGGATTGCTGAGAGTTGCAGAAGCGCCGGAGAACCAGCAGCCACCCTTGTGTCAGTGCCATCTGAGTCCTAAACAAACACAGGGCACTGGTGCCAAGCTCTGTTGGAGGCCTCATCTGAAAGAGTTGTTAAAATCTATCCTCAGGGTAGGCCAAAGGATTCACGGCTTTTAGCCGGCCAGAGGAAGAGCAGAAATAAAACCAAACCTTATCAATTAATCATGGTTCTGCCTTTTGGGAATGGAAGAAAATAAAAACATAATTTTTTACTTTTTAATTGTTCAATTTTGAGTAAAACTGCAATTTTACAAGATTTACAGATTTATTTATAGAGAACAATCCAGAACAGCATGAATAGATATTAACAACAAATCCAAGAACTTACCAATCAATACGTCAACAATGAACAATGTTTGATATAGGATAAAAGTAACCTGAGGGCTTGAATACACTGAAGCTAATGGGCAAACAAACTAGAAGGCAAGAGAAACAAATGAGAACCAATCACAGAACATAACTAATCTACAAGACTAGATTTAACTAGATAAATGAACCAATGGCAGTACAGACCGTTCCTGAACACAAAAGAAGTGTGAACGCACAACCAAACTTCAAAATAACCCTAAAAATGTAAAAATCATGACACACTGTTGGAAATTTTAAATGTTAGTTATATTATGGTAAAAAATATATTACAGTAAACAAGCAAATACATGAAATTTTATTTCATTATAAAATTATTATAAATGAAAGTGTGAATTACCTATTTGTAGATAAAAACATTAAAATTGTATGTTTCCTGATATTTTTCTTATGATTTACTGTAAAAAAAAATATATAATAAAAAATGCTACTGAACTTTTTTTTAACATTTAATAGACAATAAATGTAGTTTTACTGCAAAATACAGTACAAAAATATAAATTACCATTTAATTTATATTGAAGATTTTTATTACTTTTAAAAAGAAAATTCATGTAACATTACAGCACTGTTAAAATTATTTTTGTAAGTAAAAAATATGGTAATGTAATGGTAAAGTACTGTACTTTAGTTGAATGCTTATTTTTCTTTTTCTCTATTTTGACCTCCCTATCTCAATTCGAACAGCTGAGTCTTTAGCCACTTTCAAAAAACGTCTAAAGACACATCTTTTTCGCCAGCACCTGACCAACTAATACTAGCACTTACCTATTCTATTCTATTCAATTCTATTTAAAAAAAACCTAGCTATGTGTACTGTACTAGAGTAACTGAGACTTGTCACAGCACTTGCATACTGTTGCTCTCTATTTGGTCTGATTGCTTCTATTGTTCTCCTCATTTGTAAGTTGTTTTGGATAAAAGCGTCTGATAAATGATTAAATGTAAATGTTCTTCTTATTATATTCAGTTGTTATTGGATTTTTAAGTTAACTTGTATGTGTGTTTAATTACATTTTTTGTGTGTGTAAATGTAACTGGATTAATGACTGCCTATTATATTCTTATTTATAGACTTTAGGTTCCAAATAACACATATATTTGGCAATTGCAAACTCACAATATAGTAGCCTGCTGGAGGTTCTTTCTTGGATGCCAGCACACCAATATCAGTGATGGCTTCAGGCTGCAGCTCTGCTTTACCACCAGACATGTTCTGAAGATCTGCCATGCTTGCTGTGTGAGACAAATAAAATACAATCACAATCATTAGAATAGTTTATTTTTATAGCAAAATGAAACAGCTCACACATCCCACTAACACACAGTACTGAGCATAAATAAAGACTAAAATACAGAAGGAAAATGCAAAACACTTTGAGCTGTTGACAAGGTGTAAATTTATTATCACCGGAGCATCCATAAAGACTTGAGCATCTAATTTTATTTTCATATTAAAACAATTTATAAATATATTAAGACTCTTATTGTGTTTCCAAGCTTTTGCATCTATGCTTGACGTAACTAGCTGGCAATCAGAGCACAGCTTCTCAAGTATATGTGCTCTTCGGTATTGAAAATAGGTTTGGCAGACAAAGACACAAGAACACAGACCCACACACATATGCACAGGTGGAATCAAAGACAGAGTGTGAGATAAAAAGATAGAAATGTATCAAAATAAACTCTCTCATAAAGGCTTTTCAGTACTAGACTGAACTCTCAGTGTCGGTAAACTGAATGATAGTCATTGTGCTAATAGCCGAGCGTATGAGCCTCCTAAAGCCAGAGAAACAATCATGTGGCAGGTCTCGTTTGTACACTAAATAAGCTGCACAGACACAGACAATAATACTGCTGAGGGCCCAATTAGCAGGGTAATTAATTACTGCAAACCTTTTTTCCCCTGTAATGAGCTTCAGATATATGGCGTGGGCTGACATTATGTTCTGAACTGTTTCAGATGAAATGGTTTTAGTGGCGGTTGTATATAAAAATGAGCAATCTTCATTCTTGCATTAAAGAGTGGGAGTAAACTTTTCACTGTGTAAATGCCACCAGCAAATCTCTGGAAATGAGGTAGTACTTGCAATAGTTACAGCCTCTTCTCTATTTAGTGTTGTCTTGTACATTTATAGAGATGTTAGAACATAACAGACTGTTATTTAAAATGATTTATTTTAGATATGCAAAAGCATTAGGATATTTATCTAAAACGCTTAAATGCATTATGGTGGGAATTTACTAAAAATAAATTGTGCAAAATAATGGCAATGCTATTTATTTGCACTTGCTGTCTGTGTTGTTTTAGAGCAGGATTCACTAAAGGAATTACGCAAATCAGGTAAGTATGCAAATGCATTCACTAAATTCAGATAAAGACATCTGAAACAGCTGTTTAAAATGCCAAAAATGTGCTTGTCTACATTGCACTATAATTTGCTAATTTACATAGAAAGGATGCAAGTTTGCCCTGAAAAACAAAAAATATATAAATTTAAATGCTATTTAAAGGGATAGTGAATGAATATTTTGTCGTCAAGTATTCACTCTCATTTCTTCTGTGAAACACAAAAGAAGATATTATGAAAAACGACTTGAAAGTCAGTGGGGTCCAATTTTGTTTGGACCCAATTTGGTTTTAAAACATGTTCTTTAGTTTTCCTCAGAAGAAAGAAAGTCATTCAGGTTTGGAACGACATGAGGGTGAGTAAATATTTACAGAATTTTCAATTGGGTAATTTGGGTAAACTATCCTTTTAAGTGCTATTTCAATGCATTTAACATCTCGTTAAAGTGTTGGTTTATATGTAATATATTGTTTTTGTGTAAATTCTGAACACAAAAACATGACACAACTGTCTAGCTCACCTCTAAGACAAAGAACTAAACAGATAAATGTTGTGGTACACCTTTAAGGCTTTGAATGATAATAGGCCTATATTAAGACCCAGTGGACCCAACACAAATGACCTTAGATGGAGCAGCAATACAAACATAATTAGGCTCCACCAAGTGAAGTCTCTCTAAACAACAAGCCATGGCGATCAGATATTTTCTAGGAAATCTAGATCAATCGTTGTCTATTTTCGTCCCGAGATGCTTCAGCCTAATGTGTACGCATGGATCACCAAGGATTAGTGACTAGCCTATGTGGAGGGTCTTTTGCCCTTTTATTAAATTACGTTTAAAGCAACCTACTGGAGTAAATGACACAGTTATTGCATTCAATCTAAATGTTTACCGAATTTATTGCAATTATGGTTATTAAATCTACAGGATTTACTGAGGCAGTGGAGGGTCTGTGTATAAAAAGTCAGTTGGAGGGACTTATTAAGGAGAACCGAGGATGGCAAATTAGCTTATGGAGGGAGAATGATTTCTTTCTTGTGTTAATTTGTACACTAATCAATGCAGCCTTTTCCTAACTGCGCTGGGCTATTTGATTGTAGAGCAACTTTAATTGAAAAATGGAGGCCAGGCTGTCCAGACTGGGGGCGACTTTCTGTGGCACTAATGATGCACACTCATCTTATAGTGTCTTTATGTTAAAGATGAAAGAGGATGGAGCAGATCAAGCTTGCATTGCAACAGATGTAGGAGAATTAGTAAAAGCAACATACCACATGTTTGAGGACACCATCAAACCATGAAAATATTCGGAGAGAATGAACAATGGTCATTGTCAGATCTAGCTACTTATGAACATAACATGCTTAGGCCTACATAAATTATTAACACAGGATAAATAACAATAAGCATTATTAAGCTCTGTTATTTTCATAAAAAGGTACTTTTGACATATTTTACACAGAGTTGCAGCTATGTGTGAAAGTGACTGTTTTGATTTAATGTGAACATTTTACATGGCTAGTGTAAATAGTATGACCAGAGCTGTTTAATTACAGTTTTCCCATACTGAAAATTATATTTAAATCATTAATAAATTAATACATTAAATCAAGATCACTCTATATCATAGAAATCATGATCACATGTAAATACATGTAAAACTGAGAACCCATGTTGAAACTGACTGACGTTCTTATTGAGCAACTGGAAATTTTTCATTCTTCTAAACTTGTCGTTTTTCTATAACTGTCTTTAAAAGTATTTGTTCTGTTTATATCGCCTTCAAATGATTTAAATCGATACGAGTCAGCCTTTTTACAAAGTTATGAACATTTTAAAAATAAGTCCAGTTGGTTAAACGATAATTGGAATCAGCGTTTCACTGTCATAACGTACTGTAAACACAAGTGTCACTTATTTGCGTCTTTCTTTATCCGCACGCGATTTACGCGAAAGTACGTCGAAACGTCATCACAGCAGATCAATCTAAAGGATTAAACTATGTCAATTAGTCGTTTTTGCTTACCTGAGGGAACCAAACAGCACAGATTGCGTACGCTAATATCACTACCGAGATAACATAAGTCAACTTTACCTGCTGGGTCCTTTTCACTTCCGCAAGTATTATCGATGTGACAAATTATTGACTAGGAATGTTGAGGTAAGGATCAAGAGTGACACCTGTTGTATACTTCTTACCTAAAACGAAAAGTAGATATTTAACATTCTTATAGCCCCCGTTCTGAGATGGAAAACTTAAATAAATAAATAAAATAATAATAATAAAAAAAATAAAAATAAAGTAGTATATTGCTACATATTATTATTTGTCAAATATTTATGCAAATGCTATCTGATGTTGTTTTGATATGAACATTATTTGTATTACAAGATAAAAGAAAGCACAGCACATTTACTTTGCAGTTTGCACGCAAAAATATTGGTAATTTGCACGAAAATATTGGTAAAATAATAATACAATAATACAGTTTTAGACATTGTCAATACATTAGTAAATAGTGAGCCTAAAACAATATGCATTTAGTATCAGTTTTTTTTTTTTCCTTGAGCAGTTAGCACCTTGTTATTGTTAGCCCTGTTGTTATTATGAACATGCAATGTGTGCAGTATAGAATACTTATCCAAATGTCCAGTATACTTTACATGTGTTTTCTGGCACTTCGATACGTCATAGATTTGGAGCATTTGGATCATTTATGAGGTAATATGGCCTCTATGTACACACACATACAAATAGATATTTAAACACTAATCATTAAAATAACATTGTTCCTCAGAAAGCACTGTTCTGTTAAGACATACAAATCATTTTCTCTGTTTTTATTCCTTAAATTTAAGTAAGAAACACTGAAATTCCAGAAAATAAATATTCCACAATACCATCCTTGCATAGTAGAAGATGAATAATCTGTGTACATGAGTAGGGAGGCTCGTATACCCTCGTGAAGCACAGCGAGGTGGAACAGATTACGCCACAGCCAATTGCATGGCATAAGAATACATCAGTCTGCATCGTCTAATGGCAGCCGCACAGTGGCATAATCCTGATGGATTTGGCTCTGTCATTGCCTTGAAATAAGTTTCAGAGAAGAGAAAGAACACAGAAACAACAGCAAAAAGCATCTGTTATCAACCCAGTGTTCTTCTGGAGCTAATAATGCACAATAAGATCAAACACACAGGAACTAAACAAGATTTAATGAACATAATAAGGTAATGAGACCTCTTACGCTCATCATCATTCATGGAAAACTGACAATGAATCAATGCCCGTGGCCCAGAGCAGGCGCCCGCCGCTAGTGTACACTACAGACGTGTCAATGAGAGACTAATGGATGCCATCTCAACTGAGACTTGCTGTGTCAGTTTGGCTCTCAACCAAACCGCCCAAAAGCTGGAGAAAGACGCGTGGCAGATAGCGAGAGTGCTACATGTGTTTCATGTCAGAGCGCATATACTGAGCCGAGGCACGTCAGGTCACGCTGCAGCAGTGGCACCTGCTAAGTTTCACTATGCATAGTGTGATATAATGAGCCTTTGTCAATATTTCCAAGCCCGTTGAGATGCTAAAGAAGCATGCAAGTCATCCCGAAACAGTGCGGCACTGTACATAGTAAAAGCTATTTCTTTGGTAACCGTACAGCAGCTAACACAGACTGTCAAGCGATATCTCACACACTTTCTGCAGTACAAACATCTCCACTAACTCCCTGAGCTGTTCTCCTTCATCCTGCTGTGTAATAGTGTCAGCTGAACTTCTCAATGTCACACCTGAGTCTCCTGACAAGGTGGGGAAAAAAGACTACAAGCTTTCCTCTAACACCTCAGCTAGATTTCACAGACAGGCTGAAGTTGATGAAATAAAACGTGGAGTGTGGAGAGATGTTTTCAGAAGGAAGGAGGAAAACGGGGAAGTGGCACACCTGTTAAAGTAATGGTCTAATTATGGAAAAGGTGGTGAAGCACTCAGCGCGAAACAGTCAGCGATCAGCATTCTCACACTAACTGTGAAAGCCGTCAGCCATTACGGGCTGGTTTTAATGCGCGCCCTGACGCATGCTGGGGATTTGTGGGTAAGATGAATGATGCCCGCATGTGTGAATGCATGTGTGTGTGTGTGATGGGGGTGGAGATGGTCTGCTGTGCGATGCAGATGGTACATGGGAGGGGGGATCATTAGATATGAGGGTGCTTTGTTTGCAGCGCTGCAATTCTTACATTCCAATACACCGCCTCTTCAGGTCCAGTAAATGCCACCCGTACGGTTCACTTTCATGGCCCTAAACTTCCTACAAAAGACCTTGTGGATCATAAGGAGTTGCAAAATTAATATAATCCTGTTTAAATGTCATGGGGCTCAAGCACACAATAAAATGGCATGCCTACATCTAAAGAGCATGTGCTGAAAAAAAAAAATATATATATATTGCAATAATTTGTTAATGTGTCTAGATAACTAACAAGAGCAAATCTCTCAGATCTATTTAGCACATTTTATCACATTCAAATCAATCATTTACACAATTCGTCAGATTTTCACAGTAAAGTAGTGCAGAATTTATACATTAGAAATTCTGCAGATTTCTTCTTCCACATCCAGAAGCCAAAACAAGAGTCTTACCTTAACCTTAATTACACCAGGAAGAGGGTGACAAGGGTTCTCAAACAGCTTTGATCGGCAGCGGCAACTTTGGCCTCGTTCCATGGAATGTCGACTGCTCGCAGGTCATCCATAAAAGTCCTTCGCCAAATGATCTTTGGTCTTCTTTGTTTTTGTTTGCCCTGTGCATGTAGCCAGAATATCGCTGTCTTGAGTAGCTGATGGTCAGGGAGGCAAAATATGTGTCCGGTGAAATGAAAGTGATGTTTGGTGGTGGTCGTGGAGAGGGGCCGTGCATTGGCCTGACAGTATACTTCCACGTTCATAAGATGCTCTCAGTAAGTGATCTCGAGGACGTATCACAGACATCAGAGGTGGAAAAAGTCCAACTTTCAAGCGATGGCTTCCGTCATCTTCCAGGTTTCAGATGAGATGCTGTCCACTGATTCTAAATCTGGCGCTGGCAGCTTGATTTTCTAGGGCCACAGTGAGATCTCGTAGGGCAGTTTGGGTCAGGCTGAAAACAATATCATCGGCAAAGCAGAGATTGGCAAGGATGAGGTTGCCACTTGTCCAGGGTATGCCAACGTGCAGTCGATGGAATGGTGGAAGATGAAGTTGATGTAAAGGAGGAATAGCATCTGTGAAAGAACACAACATTGTCGTACGCACATCGATCACGAAGTGAGAGTCTTGGTACAGGTTGCCAAATGTTAATGAATCGAGATGGGATTCCGTAATCCTTGGGCTATCTTCCATAGCATTTGTCGTTGCACTGAGTCAAAGACTTTGACAAAGTCGATAAAATTCAGTGAGATCCATTGTTGGTATTCCATACAAGAGTCTCCATGCCAATATTCCAGCTTGATTACTGATATGCGGCCCTCAGTCACATAGACAATATATGTCAACAGATATTAGAACCCAAAAATAGCCTGTTCTTATAATGCTGTGGAAAGCACAGAAAAATAATGTATGAATGAATTAATTAATTAATGAATTATAGACAGAATGAAGAGTATTTTTTATTATTCAGCCCATGCCATGTTTATGGCATATTATGATAGTATTAATAAATTCCAGTATTTTAAAGACATTTTTGTTCACGTTTGTATGGTGAACAATTTTGGTACGCTGTTGGGTCACCACATATATATATATACAGAAAAAGAGCAGACACATACTTTTCTTAATCTTATCTTAATCTTATATTGTCTACTTTGCTGCATGTTTTCCAGCAGCTATTTTCTTAGATGTTCAGGGAATGTTTGATGCTGTCAAGCCTTACGAAAAGCATTTGAAAAAGGCTGCAAATGCCTCTCTTCCATACATGTGAGAAAGAAAGGTCATTGCCTGTGTTTTCTAATTTACCAACACTTGTCTGGGGACCTACGGAGATGGAGATTTCTTTGTTACCAGGCAGTGTAATAATATCCTTATCTCGACCTGGGAAATCTACAGAAGCCCTGGTGACCTCCGTCTCCATGCTCAAGCCAGTACTTGCGGAAGAGTGAAAAATCCACCACGCTCGCTTCAAATATGATCCCCTCCTCACTCCCCTGTCCCCCCTTTTATTTAGCAAAATAAGGGCGGAAAAGCCCCGGGGTTCTTGAATAGCTTATAAATAATGCTTTTTAAGCAGGCTGAGTCTTACTGCACCCAGAGGACACAGCCGAGTGCCTGGATGTAATATCCATGTATTTTCTGCAAGTAATTAAAGGTCAGTTTGGGTTAGGCTGCAGTTGCCTGGCTGGAGAGAAGCACTCCTGCTCTCTTTTCCTCTCATCAGCTGTGATGCTTTGCCAAATGTGATTACGTCTTTTTTAAGCCATCTGTTTTCTTGGCACTAGCAATGCATAAGTTAAAAACGTACCCTTATTGCTATTATCGAATACACCATCGCAACTCCATTGCCTTTAATCAAGCGAGCTATGGTGTTCATTTCAACGCTAATGCTTAAGGAGACTAAACGGTTTGAACGCTGTTGCAAAATGATTCAATTACATTTATCAGGACTCCACTCGAATCAAAATTAATGTGGACTCAACCTGGCGTAATATTTCCAGACATCCTCATTGTTTGATCTTAACCTGAGTTAACAAGGTCAGATTTGCGACCCTGACTCCAGCGGAGGCCACCGATACTCTTTTGCTGATAGATTCAACTGCCAACCTTGCCTCGGTCACACGCACACACAGAACTCACGTATTCGCACACACATACGCGCGCTCGCGCTCCAGCGTCTGGCAGGAGGTCTGGCTCGCTTCGACTGGCTGCGCCGTTGCCTCGGTGCAGCGGTGTGAAGAAGAAGCTCCTCTATCAAGGTGAATGCCACCATCTGGTGAGCCACGTGGACATCATAATCTCCCCTTAATTACATTAGCGCCGCAATCAGTTACTGCATTACAAGGCCCGGCGAAGAGCTTTTAAATCTTGGAGGAAATCATAAATAATTGCACTAAGTACCCGGCGCCAGATGTGCGTGCCAACTTGGCGGGCATGAGATAAATAGTCGCCCCTGCCGATGACGCTGTTCAATATTGGTGGGTTTTTTTGGACGATGTCATCCTTTTTTAGCCTTTGCTCTCTTTGCTCTCTCTCTCCCTCCATCATCCCATAGTCCTCTTGGCTCTCCTCTCTGCCGCTGGCATAAGGAATAGCAAACGCTTATCGTTCATTACGGTTACGCTGCTGGACCTGTTGCTGCAGTTTTGCAGAGCAGTGAAGTGTGGTCATCTGGATATGATCAAGTATCATGTTACTTCTTGGTTGTAGATAAAGTTGTTTGGGGAAAGATCCTATTTATTTGTTTTGAACAAATTTTGGTGTTGTCGTCTGTCATTAATTTGAATGATTACATCAAGAGTGCTTTCATGCATTGCTGCCTTGTCTCGCACCTCATCTGTGTTGGTTTATGTCATGATCACAAATAGATGTTTAATGTCTAAATGTTCTGAGGGAGGGGAAATGCCATTGTTAAAGCTGTGATGAAGTAGAGGTAGGGCTATTCTTTTGTA
This sequence comes from Tor tambroides, assembly GCA_021397915.2. Classification (NCBI taxonomy): domain Eukaryota; kingdom Metazoa; phylum Chordata; class Actinopteri; order Cypriniformes; family Cyprinidae; genus Tor; species Tor tambroides. Next base: position 4,472 of record JAFVLL020012272.1, on the reverse strand, counting down.
TTGTGAAGTACATCTTAGCTTAACAGATCATCGAAAAAGAAAATAATGTAGAATGGGGACTTGGATTGGATTTTGAGATTTGGGTGTTGCACTCAAAAATGGAGGAAGACGAACGTGAGTTTGCATAATAACTAATGAATCTCTGCATACATCACCGGAGAGAAGTCTGATGTTTTCACAGGAAAGTCTAGTTATGACATTCTGATTAAATATTACCAGTTATCTTAAAAGTGATCTTAAGTAATCTTAAAGTGCATTACTACTAAAGTATATACTACTTAAAGTTCTCACACAAAATTTCAGATGGATTCACAAAAAGTGCACAATTTCTTACCTTTCATTCTGATGTTGATTACGGATTATTGCAAATGTCAGAGTAATAATAATAACAACAGCAACTTTATTTTATGTAGTACCTTTTAACAAAGCGCTGTTGAGTAAAAAAAAAACACATGGTACAATATCAAAATCAAATGACATCAATGAAAATAAAAAGAAGAACACATCAATAAAACACACAAAAGCAAAACAAAAGTTAATTAAAAGCCATTCTAAAATAAAATGTTTTAAGACTGGATTTAAAATTATCTAGAAATTGTTCTTCCCTAATGTCATCTGGAAGAGAATTCCACAATTTCGGGGCATAAGAAGAGCATGTGGCCACAGCTAGTAATTTGCACAAAATGCACCTATAATTAGTATAGAAATAAAATTATATATAAAATAATTATTATATTTAAATATATGTATTAGTGTGTATGTGTAAGTTTTGCTTCATCTGTAAAATGTCAACAATTCACTAAATACAAATAAAATGTGAACTTAATTTAGATGTGTAGCAGAAAAAGAGGTGCTACAGTGACAAATGGTCAATTACACAGTAAACAATTGTCTTTTCTAATTGCTTTCTTATCACTAAGTTTGCTAATTGGTTAGAATAACGACAAATATCCAAACTCGTCACTCGTCATATTTAAAGTCCTCGTGAACTATAATGTCTGGCAAGAAGAGGCAGCGTGGAGAATGATTCATTGGACCTCAATCAACTGATTCACAATTATTTGCTTATTGTGAAAACACAAACGACTGTAGCATTCATCATATTCAAATGAGGCAGTAAAATAAATGATGCCTGTGTTTTGGGTGAGGAGCAGACTGCCTTTGGCATTTGTGAGCGGGAAAGAAAGAAAGAAAGAAAGAAAGAAAGAAAGGTCTATGTGATGGAGAAATTGATGTTCATTTTTATCACTAAAGCAATATGGTTATCAATTATGATATAACTCACTGTTAATTTGATTCAGCTCTTTTTTCAGCCACGATGACTCAGAACTTAATTCTGTATATTTAGCCAAGTGTATGTACACTGTGTGTGTGTGTGTGTGTGTGACCACAGGCACTTTACCTCCTCTCATTTGCTTTCATTCCAAGCAGACCCTTGTTAGAACAAAAACCAGAGGGGGTTGACGAAGGAGAATTCCAGGTATTGACTAAATATATCTTTTCATTTATCATAATTTCTCCTTCCCACTTTGTCGCAGCTTCACTGTTTAAGGAAGATGGATGACACAAGATGTTGTCTTGCCTTTCAGACTCTTTCTGCTTGGGTAAGTGTGTCCAATGCGGAATTATTTTGCCAGTTTATTACTCTCCAGTAAGCGGCTGTCACTGTGTTCCCACTCGTGTCACTTCCTGTTCAAGCCTGTGTAAGGGCTTATCTGAGTGGCGTCAGCTGTCAGATGGCTTGTCAACCATTGTGGGTCTATAGAAACATAGCTGCAGTGGATCCCAATTGTAAATCAGCATTTAAATGGAGCGCACTTTTAAATATTTGTGTTTTTCTGGTCTCTTGAGCATCATACATTCAGACTCTGCGCTTATGAAAATAGACAGTTATTTTTAGCCAACACTGAAATCAATAATTCTCATATATCACTGGAGCATATAGAGGTGGATGTTTAATAGCTTTATGTGGCTGGTGTATTGTAAACTAATATTATTGATTTGCAAATGCAGCATGTTCAGGTGCCAATCATCCAAACAGCAAGATGCCAAAATAACCAGCAAAAAACAAAACAAAAAAAACCCCATAGTTTTTGGAGTTGGATAGCAACCCTTGTAAAAAAAGAAGTACGCTTTAGCATACTTTAAAAAAAAAAAAATTTATTACGGAAATATTATGCTTTAAAAATATACTAATACTTTAAAAGAAAATACTCAAGTGTTGACTGAATGCAATATTTTCAGACATAATTTCATCTTGTTTACAATTAAAAGAAAATGTTATTATAGTTTATATTCTGGTTTAAATTTATATTGAATGTAAATAGTTGAACTTCATAGTGCTTTTTTGACCCACTCAAGTAGTCCTGAAATCTTTATGTAATTTCACAATAATTGAAATATGGTGAAGTGTACTGATGAATGTACTGCCAAAAATGTATGGTAAACTAAAATATACTTATACTGAAACCTGTATGTTATGTATATGTGCAATCACACATTTGTAATTATGAAGTTACAATTAAGTACATTTAAAATATAGCCAATTAATTTTAAAAGTAATATCAAATAACTATAATCAAGTATAAAATTATAATCAAGTATTGGTAACACTTTATTTTAAGGTGTCCTTGTTACACATGTTACTTGTATTTACTATTATAATAACAATAAATTACACATAATTATATGCAAGTAACCCTAAACCAAACCGTAATCCTAACCCTAACCATCTAGTAAGTACATGTAGTTAATTAATATTACTCAGTACTTAAATGTATAATTACACTGTAACAATGACACCTTAAAATAAAGTGTAACCCAAGTATTTTACTTTTTTTTTTTTTTTTAGAATTTTAGTCAACACATGCAAATAAGTGTACTTCTTCAAATCTTGACAAAAGCCATATAAAAATAATGATTTCAAACTAACATTTTTACAAAACACTTTTTAAAAGAGAACTCAAGTGTGTTAAGAAACATTCATGAATGTGTAGTCTCTTAAAAAGTCTTTTATTTCATTAATATTAAATTAAGTGCAAGCAATTAAAAAAAACACACACATACTTAAGATTTGGAGTATACAAGTGGACATTCAATTCAATTTAGTGCACTTCTTTTTCACAAATCTAATAAATTTGAGAATCTGATAACAGAAAGTGATTTTAAACACATACAAGAAGCAACTTTGCCAAGTGTAAATGTATGTGGCTGTACAGAACATATATCTAAACTTTACTCCCCCAAACATTAGCATTAGCATCGGCTTTAGCATCATCACAGAAGTAAACAGTGGCCCACTGTGTATATCCAGTGGGATAGAAATCCAGTCAAGATGCTGGGAGTGTAAACCGGCCAATAAATACTTTACGCATCTTTGTATCTACACTTAAATAATGTATAACATCGAGTCTGAAAACTGCAGTGTTGCCCTTAAATTCCTCCAGTGTCCCCTGTACTCTTTCGCCCTGTGCCACAAGGGCAGCCATTAATATCACAGGGGGACGATTCCCCTGGTACTGTGACTTATGAGAGGGGGTCTCGCTCGCTACTGTGACACAGACCCTGCTGGAGTGGAGAGTCGTGAAAAACGCTGACTTCCTCATAAACCAGACATGAACCCCAACCATCTGCTCCACCGCTAGTTACCTTCAGCTACTGGTCTTACTGCTATCACCTGTAATACTTCATCACAGAGCAGCTCTACAGTCAGCAGTTCACAGCACCCAACTTTTATTTCAACTCCTAGCATTTTTTGGAGTGCACCTGTTTCTCTCATAAGGTCAGTAACTACTGGTTAGCATGTGGAATATACTGTAAAGTTAAGCAATGTTTAGCATTTAGAACTTTAAACATTATTGTTTTATGTTTTACAAGAAAATACTATTTCAGTCTTTCTATTTAAAAAAAAAAATCACATAATTCAATGTGTAACTTGCTGTTTCTTTGTAATTAATTGTGATGTTTTTTTCTTCTCAGTCAGTACACTACTGTTCAAAAGTTTGGGGCTGGCAAGATTTTTGAATATTTTTGAAGAGTCTGTTGCTCACCCTGACTGAATTCATTTGATAAAAAGTACATTAAAAACAGAAATGTATATTCAAAAATATATATATTTTTTCAATCAAATAATACAAACCGTGTGCAAGCAGAAGTGTTCCAATTTAGAACACAATATATAATATACAACACATAAATGGAGGAAACAAAAATGTGATTGTACTGTGCTTAATTACCTTATGTTTAGGATTACCACCTCAGAAGTCTTGGTTGAAAATGGCCCCATTAACTCAAAATGGCAACTAGTCCTGGATATTTGTCACTGAAAGCTTTACTTTATTATATCTCATACCTCTGCCAAACTGCAATCTATTACAGAATCAAAAAGCAGTAACATTTGGTAGCCATAAATCTATCAACAAAACAGAGACAAACAAATGCTGAATGAAAACACAATGACTAGAAAAGAAATG
>JAFVLL020012271.1:0-46139 GCA_021397915.2 Tor tambroides | reverse complement strand
CATTACATTGGTACTTTTTATGGAAAGTAATGCATTCTAATATTGCGTTACTCCCTAAAATAGTAACTAATTGCATTACAATATTGCATTACTCCCTAAAGAGTAACTAATTGCATTACTTACTTTTTATGGACAGTAATGCATTACAATATTGCATTACTCCATAAAAAGTAACTAATTGCATTACTTAGTTATTTTATGGAAAATAATGCATTACAATATTGTGTTACTCCCTGAAAAAAGTAACTAATTGCATTACATAGTTACTTTTTATGGAAAGTAATGTGTTACATTACTTTTGCGTTACCTTTTCTCATCTAGTCTGTGCTTGCTTTTTTTCATAATATAAAATTCTACTTTTGGCAAATGTAAAAGCACTTTCACACCAAAAGTGAAATTGCAGAATAATAGGATGCAAGAGAAGAAAGTTCAATACTCTTACTTTAGCGATGAAACACAAATGTGATGTTTAACTAATGTCATATTTGCTTATTAGTATGGCTGAATTGGATCATCGAAGGTCAGCGACAAAGTCACTGGTTAATAAATTGGGATTACGTACTTGAAATATACTTGATTACATACATATTTGAAACATTTATCTTTTTTTTTTGTAAAAAAAAAATAAATAATAATGTGTTACTTTACTAGTTTGAAAACTTACTTAACTCAGGTTACTTGTAATGCATTGCCCCCAACACTGTTTTTAAATGTATTTATTTTGGGAAACTGCACCAATGAATGTAACCACTCAAGTAATTTAACACTGTGATAAGTAAATAATTCATGTTTAGAGTGTTGAAAAATGAAAAACCTTAAAGTCCCTTTAATAATACCAGATGAAACGAATAGTTAACCAAAAATGAAAATTTGCAGAAAATTCCTCACCCTCAGGTCAATTAAGATGAGTTTGTTTCTTCATCAGTTCATGAGTTTCATGAGTTTGTTTTTTCATCAGATTCGGAGAAATGTAGCATTACATCACTTCCTCTGCAGTGAATGGGTGCCATCAGACAAAAACATCACAATAATCCACAAGTAATCCACACCTCTGCAGTCCATCAGTTAAAATATTGAGAAACCAAAAGCTGCGTGTTTAAGATGACCATTAATTTTTATATAATGATGATACAAGCACATTCCAATTTTATCAGTAGTGATTCAGTTGTTTTGACAGTTGATAAGTTTGTATGTAGCACATTTATTCAGAATATGATTGCAATATGATCATCTTTTATAAAGAAATGTCTAACTGAAAAGATTGTGTTGTTTTAAAGTCATTAACTTAATAACTGAATAAAGAATGTGTAATGCATGTAAGTAATTGAAAAACATAAAAGAGCAAACACTCTAATGCAGTAGTTAAGAGCTTCCCAAGAAAATAATAAAGATTAAATGTGAGAGTGCTATTGAATGAATGGCTTTGTGTACACAGACAATTTATCCCCAATAAAGACGATCCTGCTTTAGTGCCGCCCATGGGTTTTGTTCTTTGTAATACTGACACCCATCTCAACACTATCCTGTCTGGACGTATCAGTGTGATTGTATAAGTGTGAATAGATTCTAGATTATGTCAATGGGTTGTGCCACTTACGCACGCAGTCATTAATTTAAAACATTAAGATGGCACGAAATATTACAAAATAATTATGTAAAAACACGTCTCCTATTTATCCGTTGAAACTTGTATAGTTGGAGCCTTGATCCATCATTTCACATAACACGAAGGACCTAACAGCCATTTAAGTGTATTATAAACACTGGCTCTGTTCCAAAATCTATTGAGCTCCCTAAGTAGACAGCAATTTTAGTGCACTCCAAAAATGCAACCCAGGCTCATTGGAAATACGTGCCTCTACATACATTTCTGCAACCCCGTAATTATGTACCTTACTGCATGTTTCGCGGCAGTTTCAAAGTGAAATGTCCAGAGAGTGGCACTAAAACACACGTTTAATACGTGACCGTGGCACGTTTTTATTACGTTGGTACAGGCACGTATTGCAGCGTTTTTATTATGCTGATTGAGGTACGTTTTGCGGCCATTCAGAATTCAAATATCCGGTGAGTGTGCTAAAGATTAATGCTCTATCATGTTGGAAATATCCCCTACACCAAACCCAAACCTAAACCTACCCGATAGTGTTAACAAATGCAAAAGTAATATAAAAACATATTCGCTGATGCAGCCATGCTATTTTAACTTTCTTATGCGGATTTGAGCTGTTTAGTCAAACCGTAGTTTCACGGGGATTCGTACCGGAGCTCTTCATCACCTAAGTGCAACGCCGTGTCGCATGAGCTACCGAGTAAATCTACTAGATTAGAAAACTCATGTATATGAAGCTGTATATGTGACGACAACGTTCAAAAGTATCAGTTTTCAAATCGTGCAGGATGTTAAAATTGTTTTGAAGTCATAACATAACATTCTGCAACTAATTGTGTGAAAATTAACCTTTATTAATCAAAAATATACCTGTAAATTATACTTTTGTGTGAAAAAGAATAAAAGTTGTCAGAGTTTTACTGACTCTAGTGTTCATTTCAACTGGAAACTGCAGTGATTTGTATGTATAGGTACGTTTTTTCAGTTTTGCAGAAATGTATGAATAGGCACGTATTTCCAATGAGCTTAGGTTGCAAAAATGAGGGCTATGCTTAAAGATAAGGAGCATAATTATGATGTCTACTAAGATACTTTCTTTTGAGAAACGTAAAGGCAGCCTCACATGTATCCCAGAATACATTGCGCCAAACTCAAACTCCATCCAAGATGGCGGACAAAGTAAGAGAATTTGTTAACCTGTTGAAACAATATGAGTTGAAGACTATACAGCAACATTTCGGAAGATCATTTAACTTTTTTTGTTGCTTTGAATGATCTTTTATAAATTCGACCCATTTAGACATTGTTGCAATAAGTAATTACGTAAGACGCAAAGCACCGTATTGGAAGTATTGGCATCAACAGAGCTTAAATGTTCCAGTCCAGCACTTCCCGTACTGCTTTATAATGCTGACTTCAAAGCGCTCTGAAAGGGGGAAGGAAATGAAAAGATTTTACAGTCAGACGCTGCATATCGTGTTGCATGAGAGAGTTATGACCCTTTTGGCAGCACTTTTCTTATTGGTTTTGTCTTATCTCTTTGATTGGCTGCTACTAGTGTAGGCCTAGATTTGGCCACATGTGGATCACTAGTCCTTTACCTCACAAAAAGGCAACTTGGACATTGTGTTCCATTCAGAAGAGATCATAGGTGTGCGTCATTGACACTTCACAAACTTTACACTCTTCTCTGAGCCTGGAGAGTGTTGCATAACCAATACATAGCCAATCTAGCAGGCTATTAATTCAATCAACATTCATTTTACCAAATTTTTACACAAAGGAAAATTTTATTCCTCTTCATTGCTTAGGACACTTGGTGGAGTTCTGATTTAGTATCTTAGCAAATCTGAATTTGAAACATTGCTGACATCTCTACTGAAACTCTGAAAAAAGAGAATTGGACCATAAGATAAAAGCATAATTTTGCTTTTAGAATGCAAATCAACAAGACATGCTTTAAATTAAATATATTACGATTTTTTTTTTTTTTTACCTTTTAAATAGGAACAGTTTAATCAAAACAAAATATTGTGTTATTTACTCATTAACCCATTTACTCATTTATTCATTTTCTGTAAATTAGTAAATGTGGACAAAATTTTCATTTTTGCAAGAACTATTACTTAATAAGATATAAATATTTTTGATGAATTATTTACATTAAGTCAAGTAATACATTTGCCATTTAGGTTGATAGTTTAGTGTAGCAGAAAATAAATGTACAGTATGTGTCCAAATATTATTATTTTTTTCTTAATTACAATAACAGGTCAAATTTACAGTATAATGACACAGTAAATAACAACAACAAAAAAAAAACAATAATAGCAATAATAGTAAAAAATAACAATATTCGTTTGAGGCTTTTATAAAATGGAGGGAGTTTTGTTTGCAGAACTAGAGAGAATTTGCAGGTACATTTAGTTCAACATACATTACACTTTGTACACACAAAAAATGATTTTCTTAGTATGTTTGTTGTTTCTAAACATCCTTTAATTAAGATGCATTTACTTGAGATACAAAATGACTTAAGATATTATGACTTGTTTTCTGGAGAAAAAATAAATAAATAAAAAATTGTGTTTGTTAACAAGAAAAAAATAATCTTGTTTTAATAAATTGTTCAGTAAATAAAACTTAATATCTTAATTAATTTTGCTTTAAGTGTATAATTATGCAAGAATGTTAGGATTAGAAAACAAAAGAAAAATACTAAGTAAAAAAAAAAAAAAAAAAATTTTGCAGTGAAGAAGCACAGAAACACCCATTCGCGAAGGTTTGTTCCTTCTAATAGGCCCTTTGAAGCAGCGTTTAGCACATCTGTTTAGAACGACCATGCAAAACGGCTGCTATTATTGTTCTCCTTCCAAAGATGTTATTTACACTGCTTTTAATGCACTCAAAAACTCATAATAGTCATAGGAAACCAATTTATTTCTTTATTAGCGTTGCTATATTTCATAATGGGGATAATAAATCCATCATAGACTATCCTATTAAACTCTCTGTCACACTCATGTTTCCCGCTTGTAAGCAAAGTGCAATACGACCTCAATCAAATGCGTATATATAAGCTAGTGACTTCAGAGACTTGAAAATCACAGCTAGGCTGATTTGTCTTTGATGTCTCATTGCATGAAACTTGGTCGAAACAGGCAGCAAAGAGAGAGAAAAATAACATTAGTCTTTAGCAGTGGGGAAAAAGTACAACATTGTGCAGACCCCAAGCGTGCAGAGGCTCTCCACTTTCCACTGGACCACCTAAAAAGTTGCGTCAATAAATGCAGCATGTTCTGAGGGGGAAAAAACCCTCACAGGTTTTCTCAAACAGCACACACCCAAGCCTCACTCCCACAACATGACTATCACACTTGGCTTTTTAACGCAAACACAACGTTATTCAAAGGTGTGACCTTTATCTTTATGATGTAAGTACTTGTATTCTGAGTCACTGAACTTGTTTGCCTTTTTTACATGAATGAATCCCCCCACAGGCGGTTAAATCGTACAATATTTAGCGCGATAGCGTCAACCTCATTGCTGTAGTTCTTTTCTTAGAACAGAAGAGGTCTGTGTTTACACTGCGCAGATGGCTAATCTAGCAGAGCTCTGCACTCTCACATTGAGCCCTCCAAAACTAACATTATGAAACGAACGGTGCAAATTACTACCAAAATAGTGAACTACTTCAAAATAAACCCAGCTGATTTCAACTTTCATTGAAATATTAGCCCATTTTTCCACCTTTTCTGCTCTTTACTACATGAGGAATAAGTTGTAAACATTTGGAAAGGCCTGTGTTTTTTCTTGTCTAGAAATGTCTGGGTTAACATTTCATTTCCTCTTAAGATCAAAGGCTGTGGCACAGGCTGAGTGCTCATTGGCTTAAAATACTCAGATTAAAAGGTACGCAAACCTGGGTAACCCAAGCATTCGGGCAGCATTGTCTTTCCTGAGAGCGACTTACTCTGATTTTGTCAACCCTTTGTTGAAACCACACTAAATCCTAATAGCTGTAAATCCAAAAACCACCAGACCACAAATTTAGACAGGTGTGATAAAGAGATACTAACTAAATGTTTCAGGAGTAACAGAAGTTAAAATCTGACAGCATTTGTCCAAAAAAGTGTTTATAAATATATTTAGAAATATATTTATGTAATATGTTTTCTACCAACATATTTGTGGACACATTATATATATGAACAAAATTATAAACGCAACACTTTTGTTTTTGCCCCCACTTTTCATGAGCTGAACTCAAAGGTCTAAGACTTTTTCTATGTACACAAAAGGCCTATTTCTCTCAAATATTGTTAACAAATCTGTCTAAATCTGTGTTCGTGAGCACTTCTCCTTTGCCGAGATAATCCATCCACCTCACAGGTGTGGCATATCAAGATGCTGATTAGACAGCATGATTATTGCACAGGTGTGCCTCAGGCTGGCCACAGTAAAAGGCCACTCTAAAATGTGCAGTTTTATCACACAGCACAATGCCACAGATGTTACAAGTTTTGAGGGAGCGTGCAATTGTCATGCTGGCTGCAGGAATGTCCACCAGAGCTGTTGCCCGTGAATTGAATGTTCATTTCTCTACCATAAGCTGTCTCCAAAGGCGTTTCAGAGAATTTGGCAGTACATCCAACCGGCCTCACAACCACAGACCACGTGTAACCACACCAGCCCAGGACCTCCACATCCAGCATCTTCACCTCCAAGATCATCTGAGACCAGCCACCCGGACAGCTGCTGCAACAATCGGTTTGCATAACCAAAGAATTTCTGCACAAACTGTCAGAAACCGTACAGGGAAGCTCATCTGCATGCTCATCGTCCTCATCGGGGTCTCGACCTGACTGCAGTTCGTCATCGTAACCGACTTGAGTGGGCAAATGCTCACATTCGATGGCGTCTGGCACTTTGGAGAGGTGTTCTCTTCACGGATGAATCCCGGTTTTCACTGTACAGGGCAGATGGCAGACAGCGTGTATGGCGTCATGTGGGTGAGTGGTTTGCTGATGTCAACGTTGTGGATCGAGTGGCCCATGGTGGCGGTGGGGTTATGGTATGGGCAGGCGTATGTTATGGACAACGAACACAGGTGCATTTTATTGATGGCATTTTGAATGCACAGAGATACCGTGACGAGATCCTGAGGCCCATTGTTGTGCCATTCATCCACGACCATCACCTCATGTTGCAGCATGATAATGCACGGCCCCATGTTGCAAGGATCTGTACACAATTCCTGGAAGCTGAAAACATCCCAGTTCTTGCATGGCCAGCATACTCACCGGACATGTCACCCATTGAGCATGTTTGGGATGCTCTGGATCGGCGTATACGACAGCGTGTTCCAGTTCCTGCCAATATCCAGCAACTTCGCACAGCCATTGAAGAGGAGTGGACAACCTGATCAACTCTATGCGAAGGAGATGTGTTGCACTGCGTGAGGCAAATGGTGGTCACACCAGATACTGACTGGTTTTCGGACCCCCCCCGGACCCCCCAATACAGTAAAACTGCACATTTTAGAGTGGCCTTTTATTGTGGCCAGCCTAAGGCACACCTGTGCAATAATCATGCTGTCTAATCAGCATCTTGATATGCCACACCTGTGAGGTGGATGGATTATCTCGGCAAAGGAGAAGTGCTCACTAACACAGATTTAGACAGATTTGTGAACAATATTTGAGAGAACTAGGCCTTTTGTATACATAGAAAAAGTCTTAGATCTTTGAGTTCAGCTCATGAAAAATGGGGGCAAAAACAAAAGTGTTGCGTTTATAATTTTGTTCAGTGTATGTGTATATATATATATATATATAATTTATTTATTTATTTATTTATTTAGAAAATATATTTTAATATAGAACTTTTATTTTCAATAATAATAATTATATGTATATGTGTATATATATTATGCCCTCCATATATTTCAGTTCAAGAAAATGCATTCACGTGCATTTAAATCGGCTACTGGAAGAAATGTATGAAATGTATTTTCCTGCCCCTTAATATATTTTAAAATATATTTTTGATAAAAAATAAAAATAAAAATTGGGGAGATGACTTCCAGTATTTTGAATTTTGAGAGGTGTACCACAGGGGTCGGTCCTTGGAACACTCTTATTTGTTTTGAATATTAATAATCTTGGGATAATATAACACATTCAAATTTTCATTGATATGTTGACAACATGGTGATTTACTCCTCTGCATCAATCCCAAATTATGCTTTGAGACATCTTCATTAACAACATTTTGTCGGCACACAAAAATGTCCATTGTCAATAGTGTAGCAATGGACAAAGCAATGCTTACACAGAGGTCTCTTTCAGACCAAGCAGCTTTCTGTAAACCCATGCAGTGAATTTGCATTGCCATCTTGATTCCGATGTAGAATTTCAGTTCCTAAGAATTCCTATTGAAAAATTTCCCACCAAATTTTTTCAAGCAACAGTAAATGTTACATTTATAATTGTTTTGTCAAATTTGGTGGGTAAAATGTAGTCATTTCAATAGGAAACATGTCCCCCAGATTTTGAATATGGGTTTTCCACACAAATTTGCCACACTGATCAGAAAGCTGCTTGATTTGAAAATGCTTCACACATTATTATACTACTGACAATGGACCTTTTTTATCACTAATGTGACTGCACTTTTTAGTGTACATAGTGGAAAGTAAAGTTTAGCAAAATATTAATTTGATAAGTAGTTATGAATTTGATTATTTTTAGCTTCAGAAATGTACTGTATAATATTTTTTATGATTAAGACTAAAAACTTGGTAAAGCAACGGCTGTCATAAAGCTATCATATCTATTCAGTCACTGAATATTGTACTCATAAAACGTATCTCAGCAAATGGAATCGCCTAAAAAATGAGGGGAAATTATTAAAATTATTAACATTATTCCAAAAAAGAATCCCAAAAGTTCCTTTAAGCATTTCTGCTTCATCCCGCACAATAATTTACTTAAAGTAATTCACTCCGACCACTTGTCTTCTCATGAATTATGCTCTGACTGAAGTCACATTTTTTGCCTCTCCAACTTTTTTAAAAATGATTTTGACTGTTATTTTTAGAGGCACCTCATTAATGTTAGATTGAAACCAAATTCCGCCATCTTTTCAAACCAAACCAGGAGAATGACGAATGAAACATGGATTTAGAGGGAGGAATGTTATATAGCTGTCTGTCTGTTTTTGCTAATGAGCTTTGCCTGTTTCCTTTATGTTGCTCAGTTACAGACTAACACGAGCACCAGCAGCATATTCCAGAACTGTGGAATTCACGTTTGTCTTGGTTAGTCTACAAAACTGACAAAAAAGCGCAGTCCTTTGCGGAAAATCTCTAGCGACAGCTGCGACATCTTGCTATTGCATTAATCTGAATGAACATTTGTAATATTAAAACCGTCATCCCACCACTTGACACTGACCCAATTAATCAAATCCTCGGGCAGCAGAAAACTCAAAATCGCTCATAAAAAATTAGCTGAACATCCTAAATACAGCAACATAAGTCCATTTTCCCATGACATTTTTTAATGCAACTATAGAAAAACTGGATTTTTCCATTGAAATAAAGTGGATGGTGACCTTTATGTGGATGGTGACCACAAATTTTGCCTAAATCTAGGTGGCCCTGTCTAAAAGCATAAGATCGATGTCGAGTCCTAGCAAAGATTTGGAGCAAGACTGTGTCGATGTCCCTCTTGGGTCCATCATCACCCTTAATGATGGGAGGTCTCTGGCTTGTCCTAGTAACTTTACAGCAATTGCCCGCTGTATGGCTCCCGCCTCTGTTATGGTTACTGCCGGAATAAAGCAAAGTGGTAAAATCATTACAGCCGTCCTGATGAAGTGCTCACTGTGACCCTATTCAGTGACATCCCAGGTATTCAATTAGGCCTCGTAGAAGCTTCATTTCGGAGTGATTTGGTTTGATGAAGACGTGTGGTAAAGTAAATATATCAGTAGGGGGTGAGCGGTTGTCAACACATGGGATAAAAATGTTTGCAAAAGCTGAAAGGTCAATTTAAAAAAAAAATAAAAAATCATGCTGCTTTAAAAAAAAGATTTTAAAGCATTTTTATGACATGAATTGCATTGTGACATTATTTTCAGAACAATTAAGCCAATTTTCACCCCGAAATTATCATAAATGCCAAAAATTTGTATTAATACAGTAATACAAACAATATATAAATATATATATATATATATATATATATATATATATATATGTATGTGTGTGTGTGTGTGTGTGTGTGTATTATAGCAATGACAATTTGCAGAGAAAGGGTCAAGAAAAAAAATCAAGAAAATCTTCTAGAATCGCATTTTCATTTTCTTTGTGCAAAACAGAATTTCTTATTTTGTAGATTTTGGGTTGAATTATGACCGAGACATTCTCATAGCCACTGCACAGTACTGTTGGTTGTTGGGTGCTAATAGGTAGTGTCTGATTAGTTCTGTTTACCAGCTCTTGTCATCAGTTCACTGTTCTCCAGCTCTTTGTAGTTGTCTGAGGTAGTGGCAACCCCCCATGGCAGGACGCTGACATCAGTCTGTCTGGGGGGGCGCTGACTCATTCTGACATCATGCTGCTCTCACATCCGCCTGATGGCAACCATATCGCTGCTTCCACCTGATTGCTTTCTTCTCCTGCTCGGGCTCCATCTGTCAGCAATCATCTGCTTCACAGCCCAACTTGGCCTATTGTTCCCCAATTGGCCCCACATGCCAGCAATCTTCCGATCAGCATCCACACATCAAGTCCATTTCTGTTTGTTTCCCGCGATGCTAATCACCTGTTTACATGTGTCCAAGCTCCACATCCATGACACGCTGTCCCTTCTTAGCCAAACTTCAAAAGAGCAACCACTGAACTTCACTCGTATTAGGCCTGAAACGTACTCTACTCAAGTATGTGGAGAACGCAATTCAATTCAAATGCACAAGTATGAGAAAACGTAACTATTTTACAATGTGGTGATTTCGTATGAATTTGTATTATGTGATTTGTACGAAAACGTTTGATTTTTAGAAAAAAGCAAGCATGAAGGTCCATCCTTAAACCTACCCATCATTGGTGTGTGAATAGATTGTATTAAATCATGTGAATGAGATTGTACAAAAATCACTGATTCGCCAAAACATAACATAGTTAAGAATTGCTGTGAGAATGTGTTGCATCTTCCTTTTTTTTTTTTTTTTGTAGTGATGGGCTATTTCGAAACACTGCTTCATGAAGCTTCAAAACATTTACAAATATTTTGTTTCAAATTAGTGGTTCAGAGCTTATGGAAGCCAGTTTCCACCACTAAATAAATAAATAAATAAAGGTCATTGTAACTTTTTATCTCTTTCTTTCCCTCATAAGTTTTTTTCTTGCAATTGCGAGCTAAAAAGTAAAATTCAGAGGGGGAGAAAAAAACTGCGAGAATTGCATAAACTCATCAGAATTGCGAGAAAAAAATAATTGCACAAAACTAGGAAAAAACTCTCTCAGAACTGTTACATAAAAAGTTGCATTTACCTTTTTTATTTTTTTATTCAGTTGCGGAAATTGACTTTCAAAGGAGCTTGTGTCAAACTCTCCAAGTCACGTAATTTCAAACGAGGCTTTGTTGGGTCATACTGTTTCAAACCTTGGTTTCGAAACATTTCAAAATTCAGATGATTCGCCGCTAGATGACGAAAACTCAATGAAAAAATGTCTAATGGTTTTAACAGATCCCAGGTCAGTTTTATAATGTAGGTTCATTTTTAATTCATGTTATGAATTTTAATACTTATGCATTGATAATACAAAAAGGAGAGTATTCGGTTGCTTCAAAATGGACTTGTCAAACCCTGCCCAACAACATACAAAACAAGCACTATACATTAATAAAAGAACACAAATTTTACAGAACTCTCATATTTAATGGTATGTAATAAGTTTTAGGTTACATTTAAAATATATTCTTTCGTGAAAACACTTGCAGTTGGTTTGTAAACGGTGTCATTCTACATATTTGGGCTTTGGAGTTTTCATTGAATTTACACAGTTTTGACCAGTAAGTGCCTGTGGTGTTAAGAGGGCTTTGAAACAAAGATTCAATTTATTCACAGTTTCAAAAAGATTTTTTTTCTCCCATCACTACTTTCAGGTCAACTATTGTTATGAAAGAGCAATAATTTAATGTGAATCCTACTAAGGAAGTATGTTAAAGTTAATAAAAATGCTTTTGATATGTTTATTACTATCGAGCTATGTTATTGCACATTTATAACACATTTGTAACACATTTATAACAACCTATCTTGTAAAGGACTTTACTTTTCACGTGGAATCATTTCTTGAGCCAGTTATAGTTAAGGTGCAGTCACATTAGTGAAATTTCTCATGCGTAATAAAAAGTCAATAATCTAGTGATGAATTTGTTTGGATTGCTGTTAAAAATATGCATTTCTTCAATGAAAATCTGAAGAAGAATGGTCATTAGTGTAGAGATGTATGAAGCACAGCTCACTCAGAAGTCACGTTCAAACCAAACAGGTTTTAGTTTGTCATCACAGAGAATTTGCATGACCAATGTGAAATCCTGTTAAAAATATAGATAATTCACAATGTATGTGTTATTAAACACATCTAGCATTAAAAAAAAAAAAAAAATCACATTTGAATTCAATTTCAATTGTTTGGAATATAAAAAAGCCTTGTTATATATTCACTGTCTATGTGCATATAACACACATGCCAGTTTCAAAGGTCCAGGCATTAACTTCTAATAAAATTTATGTTTAACCAACTGTACTAAGTTGTTCATTTTCCCTAAGTTGTTCATCTTATAACAATAAATCATTTTTTCTTCACTCGTAAGAACACAAAAGTCTCCGCAATGCCAAACAAGTAAAGCCCAAAATAATGAGGAAAATATATTCATAAAAGTTGCATTCCATCTGGGAGTGCTTTAGCGCAAGAAAACGCATCAACAAGCTTTCTTTCCAGCACTGAGCAAAGAAACAAAACAAAACAAGTGTTTGGGCAGGACTCCAGGATAACTGGGAAACACCATCACAAACAGCTGCCCTTGAGAAACTCCGATGGAAAATCACACAGTGTTGGAAAACTCGAGGAGGACTCCCCTTTAATGTGGAGCTGCTTCTTGTGCCAGTTCATTGTTAAAACCATGACCAGAAACCTACTATTTTTACAGGTACAATGGTTTTAATTTTTTAGGATCAGCTGTACCCTGAAAGAAATATGCAGTGAGGACGTAATTAAGCTTTATTCTGTAGAAAAAGTCTATGTGCCGATTCAAATCAAATAATTTGGTCAATTAATTTTAATAGCCATCACTGAATCACTGTACAGGGGCATCTGGCACATTAGAGTTATACTGCTATGCATTTGACTTTACCACAGCTATAATGTGCAAATATCTGTAAAGTCAGTTGCTGAGATTAATAGCTAATAATGCATGCAAAAAGACAGGGTAATGCCAACTGATTCTTCACAAGAAAAGGTTGTTTTACTTTTGCTACATAATATGCTTAAAATCTGTCAAATTATTCTCAGAAATGTACAATAAAATACTTAATATCTCATTTACATTTACATTTAGTTATTTAGCAGACGCTTTTATCCAAAGCGACTTACAAAAAAGGACAATAGAAGGAATCAAAACCAACAAAAGAGCAACAACATGCAAGCATATGACAAGTCTCGGTTAGCCTAACACAGTATACATAGCAAGGTTTTTTTATTTTTCAAGGAAAACAAGTAGATAGAATAGAAAAAAGAAAGCTAGTGTTAGTTTTTAAAGAAAAAGTAGCAGTTAGAGAATAAATATGTAGTTGATAGAGGGTCAAGGGTGTGTTTTTGTTTTTGTTTTTTAAATAAAAAGAAGACAGATAGATAAAATAGAATTAGAATAGAGAGTGATAGAGTTAGAGGGTCAAATAAAGATGGAACAGATGTGTTTTTAGCTGTTTCTTGAAGATGGCTAAGGATTCAGCTGCTGGGATTGAGTTGGGCAGGTCATTCCACCAGGTGGGAACAGTTAATGTAAAAGTCAGTGAAAGTGATTTTGTGCCTCTTTGGGATGGCACAATAATGCGTCGTTCACTTGCAGAACGCAAGCTTCTAGAGGGCACATAGGTCTGAAGCACTGATTTAGGTAAAGGGGTGCAGAGCCAGAGGTGGTTTTGTAGGCAAACATTAATGCCTTGAATTTTATGCGAGCAGCTATAGGTAGCCAGTGCAAATTGATGAACAGAGGTGTGACGTGCGTTCTTTTCGGTTCATTAAAGATGAATATATATATGTGTATATATATAAAACATATATATACACATCTCATTGTTGTAACCATTTTGTAGTTGCTAAAAATGAAATGAGTAATTTCTAGTCATTTCTACATGTTACGACAAATGGAATTGTCAACTCTCTCTTGTTGGTCAGACAAACTTATTTTCCCACCCTAATCTCATGGCATTGGTTAAGTCAGTGTTGATATGTAAAAAAAGTACTTAAACTACACTAATCAAAAGTTAGAATAATTTTTTACATCTTCAGAACATGGTACAATGACACATTTTGATAATAGGTCTTAGAGGACGTTTTTAAGATTATGTAGTTTTTTTCCCAAAAAATTACAAAATGGTGGAAAGTTTGGTCCACATGTCATACTAACAAGAAATTTGAGAACTGTACTTTCAACCACGTAAGTTTGCGATGGTGTTTGCGAATGTTCGTTTGAACTGTGGTTTCATGAAACAGAATCGCTGAACTTTGTTAGTAACGACAGAACTTGCAAGCATAGGGCTAGATTTACTACACAGGGCAAATTAGCATTAGAGAGCAATTCCATAAAAGCGCAGATGGGAGGGGAAAATTCTGCATGTGATTTACTGACAATGAACACATTAAAGAACACAGACCCAGCCAGATCATTCCCATAATGACCAGCGCAATCCACCAAGAGCAGCGCAAATTACCGCCTGCTTTAAGACATGCTTTTTTTGGGTGTTAAATAATGGCACAAATACCAGTGATTTGACGAGCGCAAACGTTAGTAAATTGCATTGCGTGATTAACTTTAATACTCTCCTCCCATAAATTTTGCGTCTGAAAGGGAAATGCCTACAAATGCATATTTAATAAGGTCAGGCACAAAAATAACTGTCCACGCCTTTTCAGCGCTAATTCTTCACTGCGCGTCTTTAGTAAATCCTGACAGTACTAATTTAAAGCCAAAAGACGGTTTGCGCTGGCGCAAGCTGTTAGTAAATCTGGCCCACAATAACGATGCTTTTAGGAAACGTATCCCAGGTCAGGATGCATACAAACTGAGCAATATTTTGAGCATACACAAATTATCACAATTATAAATCTATTTGGGAGAAGATTCCGGATGAGCCCCCATTAAATGTTACATCTTCTTGATTTTAGGTCTAGGGTTAGAAGGGGTAATATTGTAATTGTGATTTTTGTGGTAATGGTGGTGGCAAAAATAGGAGTGCAAATCTAACCTAACTATTAAAAAATGAAATATTGAGACGCATTACAATATTGCATTACTCACTTAAAAAGTAACTAATTGCGCTACTTAGTTACTTTTTATGGAAAGTAATGTGTTATGTTACTTCTGCATTATTTTTTTCTTGTCTGTGCTTGCTTGTTTGTTTTTAATCTAAAACGTTTTATTTATATAGAACTGTTACTTGTTTCAAAATGTAACTCAGGTATTTTTCTTGTAAATTATAAAACTAATGCGTTACTTTACTAGTTACTTGGAAAAAGTAATCTTATTACGTAATGCACATTACTTGTAACTTGTAATGGTTTCTTTGCCAAGTGACCCAGATATCATTTGGCACAAATATCACTTCCTTTTATCTTTTGAAGGAGCAACAGCTTTAGGGCCCTCAGTGACACTGCAAAAGCGTCACAGAAACAGCTTCTCAACATTTGTGAAAGACTTTATATCCGACAGCCATTGGTGACAAAGCATTAAAGGGAGAGTTCAGCCAAAAATGAAAATTCTGTTATCATTAACTCACCCTCATGTCATTTCAAATTCATAAGACTTTGGTTATCTTCATAACACTAACCCGAGAGATTTCTGTCCCTCCAAGTCCATTTCACTCATTTTTAAACACACATTGTGTGTTAATTATTTTCTGGTTGTTTTTGCGGATCCATTAAATGAAACATCTTCCTTTGATGTTGAATTACTAATGCATGAACCACATTTACAAAACATTGTTCTTTCCTTCACCTCTCATGTTGAATCACACATGGCAGACAGTAAAAAAGAGCCATGTTTAACCACGTTTGCATTACAAAACAAGACAGAAATATAATA
Organism: Tor tambroides; assembly: GCA_021397915.2. Taxonomy (NCBI): domain Eukaryota; kingdom Metazoa; phylum Chordata; class Actinopteri; order Cypriniformes; family Cyprinidae; genus Tor; species Tor tambroides. The sequence continues at coordinate 30,149 of JAFVLL020012271.1, read as the reverse complement.
GCTTACACGTGTTGATCCAGGTCATTGTCCCCCTGCACTTTGTTTATTGGTTGTTTGGGGTTTTCCTAAAATGTTCATTTTGCCAAGCAACCCTCTTTTTCTATGTATAATAATGTTTTTGACATATTTTATAGTTGCCTTTTATAACCTAAGGATTTATCTTCTCATATCAAAACCGAATAGGTCCAGTATAATTTCCATGGAGTTTTCCAAAGGTTCACCACCAGTCAGTTACTGACCTCAGATTTACAACATATACACTATATATGATTCTTCTATTAGAGGCACATTTATAAACTACTTATTTAATGTCTGGGAATAAAGATTTGATCATGACCTTGATGAAACTTCAGCATTTGTGATAATGACTTTTAATATTCAAAATTTGTTAGTAAATGTTGGAGAAGACTTGGACTTGCTAACACAACAGTTAATAAGTTTTGGAAAATTAAAAAGTTTCTGAATATAAGCAATAAGGTACTCGAGGTCGTGCTGTATCGTGAATAAATCACGGCTGAAGGGTGTTGTTACCCCCTTCGGCCGTGATTTATTCATGATACAGCACGGCCTCGAGTACCTTATTGCTTTTATAAAATGGTTACCACACAAAAAAAATATTAAAAACAAAAGTTTATGTATTGAAATGTTCCACTAAAAATAGTTCCTGACAGCAACAGTAAACAGCTAGAGAATGTTCTGAACATGCCTCATCTAATGGAGCTTAAATAAAAACACAGAAAAGGAGCTCTTATCATCCACTGTGTCATTTATTGTTTTATAACAGCATATATATTTTCTCACACACATACAGCTGCTTATCTCTCAGCTCAAGAAAACATCTCGGTTACGTATGGTAACCCTTGTTCCCTGATGGAGGTAAGGGATTCTGAGTCGTATGATGACATATGGGGGATCGTTCTTGGGAGCCCAGTCATCTCTGAGAATATCAGAAAAGGCCAATGAAATGCGAATGAAACTGGCGTGCAAATTTTGCATGCAAAGTCACGCCTGCGCACAGAGGTATTTAAAGGCTGGCGCATGCAGATCGCACTTCAGCTTTGTTCTGAGGAGCCGAGGTAGCATCTCGGCACATCAGAGGTCAGTACAGCTTTGTGGCCATAGGGACACACGTCTCCATTCCCTCTATCAGGGAACGAGGGTTACCATACGTAACCAAGATGTTCCCTTTCTGTCGTTCACTATGACGTGTCATATGACGACATATGGGGGTTCCTATACTAAATGCCACAACTACTGTACCGAGTTAAGAGGCGAACGGAGCACATGGGGGCAAGCGTGGGTGTGGGAGCGCTACTCACCTAGCAAGAGGTCACTGCAGCTGTGGCCCCTTCTGATTCCTTAATAAGGCATAAGCAAGAGCTTTTCAGAAAAACAGCCGCTATACACTGGTTGTAAACGTTGGGAGCATTCTCTATCTGACAGGGAGAGAAATGCTACGGAGACCACAGCCTTCCTGAAGGGAGGTAACGTGTGGAAATACACCTAGGGACTCACCAGCGGGGAGTACTGACCTAGGGAGATCTCTGTAGTGGGCTCCACTAAGGGGAGGCTACCTATCCCACAGTGACCGATGACAGGGCCAGCTCTGTCGAGGGAAGACACTGGGTTCACCGATAGGGGAACTGAACAGTGGAAATACATCAAATGGAGTGACCGTCTGGGCATCCACAACATACGGAGCACTAGCCGCATTACAAGGGCTCACCTGAAAAGGGGCAGCAACTCAAGATTTACCTGCTGTTACCAAACACTCAATATGAAACTGGTTCCATGCAGAGGTTATAAAACCTTGTGTTGGGTGTAGTCCAGCCCACAGCCCTACATATATCTGCTACTGATGTACCATGTGCTAGTGCTGAAGAGGCAGCAATGCCACGAGTTGAATGAGCTCTAATGTCTAGAGGACATGGCACATCCTGGGCCTGGTACACCCTGAGAATGGCATTCACAATCTAGTGAGCCATTTTCTGCTTGGAGACAGTCTTCCCCTTCTGATGTCCTCCCAAGCAGACAAAGAGCTGTTCAGTTTATCTGAAACTCTGTGTGTGTTCCAAATAAATGCGCAAAGTGCAAACTGGACATAACAGAGACAAGGCTGGCTTTCCCTCCTCAGACGGAAATGTTTGCAAGTTCACCACTTGGTCCCTGAAGGGAGTAGTGGGAACTTTGAATCGCATAACCGAGCCGGATTGTCCTGACCAGCCATCGTGACAAAGTGGGAAGTGACAACCAAGCTTCCAGACTCTGTATGAGTGTTACTAAAGGGACAATACCCAGGGTACCCGTGGCAGGAGGCCTGCGGCGAGGTGAAACAAGGCCCGTTAGGAAAGACACAGGGCTCCTTTGAGCACTTGCCTTGATCCACAGGCCCGCGCTGGCAGAAGTACCATGGAAGACGCCTCCTTAAATGCAAGCCTGATGCATCAGGGCGGGGGAAGGTGAAGGATTCGCGTCCACCGAGGTCCTGATGCTGCCATGCAGTGTCCGGCCATCGAGAGAACGAGGGTCGGGAACACTGAAAAAGTGCTTGTCCCAGGGAAAGAGGAAACTGCTCTTTTATTGAGGTGGTAAAATTCACTCCTTCCCCCCAAAGGAGTGAGGCTCACCCGGTGAAGAGCAAGCTGGTCCGCAGTCTCTTCAGCCCTGGGTTGCCCGTCTCAGGAACACTTAGGAGCCTTACGAGGGTTCTTAGTAGCCTGAGGACGGGCTAGTGGCACCACCTGTTTGCGAGCAGACCGCAGCAGTCTAGCTGCCGGCCCAGGCTGAGGTGGGGCCGGTACAGCGCTCGCAGTTGGCCGACCTCTTCGGCAGGAAGACGGGCCTGGCTGCCCCGGGCTCCTGGCTCCTTTGTGGGTGGCACCACGCCGAGGCAGGATGTGTTTGATGGCCTCCGTCTGCTTTTTAACTGCCAAGAACTGATGAGCAAACTCCTCGCCAGTCTCACCGAAGAGATTGCCTTGCGAGATTGGGGCGTCAAGAAAGCGAACCTTCTCGGCATCATTCATCTCAGCAAGGCTGAGCCACAGGTGGTGCTCCTGGGCCACTAATGTAGACATCGCCCGACCCAGGGCCTACGCCGTTACGTTCGTAGCCCATAGGCCATAGTCGGTAGCCGAACGCAGTTCCCGCAATACCTCTGGATCGGAAATACCCTCGTCCAGTTCTTTCAGTGCCTTGGCCTGATACACTTGCAGGACGGCCATGGCATGGAGGGCGGAGGCGGCCTGGCCAGAGGCACTGTAAGCCCTCGCCATGAGAGAAGAGGTAAATTTACATGCCTTGGATGGGAGCCTTGGTTGACCGCACCGGGTGGCAGCGCTGTTCGGGCATAGAAGCACCGCAATAGTGCGCTCAACCTGGTGGATGTCCACGTACCCCCGCGCCGCCCCAGCATCGAGGGTAGTGAGAGCGGAGGCCCAAGCGAAGCGTGTTCAGCTCAAAAAAGGAGCTTTCCACGACTTCTTGAGTTCCTCGTGCACTTCTGGGAAAAACGCACCGGGGCGGAAAGCGGCTGGTCAGCCCGCTCTGGCCCCAGAAACTAATTGTCCAGCCGAGAATGCTTGGGCGAGGGAGGTGGAAAGTATTCCAGCCCAGTGCTCTCAGCTGCCCTGGGCAATCACGGCTGCCATCTCAGCGTCAGCCTCAGACTGGGTCACAAAACCTGAAGGCGGCAGCCCAGCCGAGTCTTCAGCATCTGATAGCGACAGCCCACCCTCCAATGCTGCAATGCAGACCTCATCTCCCTTGGGAGCCACAAATGAGAAATCAAGCCCACCCTGAGGCAAGCCACCAAACTAATCCGGGAACTCCACCGAGCGTACTGGGGAATGGGGTCTGCGAGGATGTACCTGGCAGATTGTCTTGCATAGGAGTCCCCAAATCGCCCTCAGTGCTCGCCGCTGCGGCCTCAGTTCCAACGGGAGGAGGACCGGGACAGGGAGCGTCTGAGGTTGCTCTTAGACGCTTCTTTGAAAAGACATACGAGAGCCACGACCGCAACGCCCTGATGGTCATGCTCTCACAGTGAGAACATGAACCACCCACGGAAGCCCAAACAGAGAACACAGCGATCGTGCCCGTCAGAGGGAGAGAGAAAACCACCACACCCAGATGGACACGGATGGAACGGCATATTTAAAAAGACGTGGGCCGCTGTGTAATGCTCTTTTAGAGGAAATTTGCTCTTAAAATAGGGAATTCTTTTAGAAACCACCGAAGCACCCAGGGGAACACTCTTGCACTTAACCGTGCAGACCTGAGAGAGACCGCTGAATGTGCCGTAAATCCAGTGGAGATGAAAGGGACACTCGCTACTCATAAACAGAGATGCATGCACTCGCTCCGAAGAACAAAGCTGAAGTGCAATCTGCACGTGTCGGCCTTTAAATGCCCGCGGGCGCGGGCGTGGCTTCGCATGCAAAATTTGCAAGCCAATTTAATTTGCATTTCATTGGCCTTTTCTGATATTCTCAGAGATGATTGGGCTCCCAAGAATGATCCCCCATATGTCGTCAAACGACACACGTCATAGTGAACGACAGAAAGGGAACGTCTGTTTTCCGTCTTTTAGCTTTAAAACAGACCGATTCACGGCACAGCACGAGATTGCAAGTGTCATTACAGTGTAAATTGATGGACATGTGGACATAGCTACAGAATCATACCTGAAACAGAAAACTAATAAATTCAGTAATATTCCCTCCTCACTTCGGAAACTGTAGGCTTCCACACAGACGCACACACACATCAACATATCTCTGCATGAGAAGCCTTTATTAGACCAGGGAAGGGCGGGGTCTCAAAATTAAAGATGAAAAATGCAACATAATGCCAGTAGGGGTCACTCATACCTCATTAAATAAATAACAAACAGTTAATTCTGCCGAAATACATAATACGCAGAACAGTTTTAATGCTATATTATTGATTGCTTATGTTGCTAAGGGTGTTGCTCAGTGATACCCAGAACCGTTGGGTGAAGCGGTCATAGCCGTGCTGTATCGTGAATAAAACACAGCTCCTGTCCAATTAGAATCAAGGCCATTTTATATATAATTGTGCACATACAAACCAAATGGGCTGAAAATATGATTTAAAAAAAACAACAAAAAAAAACAAAAAAAAAACAAAATAAAATCAAATAAAAATCAGTTGAATTCAGTTGAAATCACCTATTTCAACTGAAAAGTTCGACTGAAAGTTCAGTTGGTGCTTTAAAATTTTAAGTATAATCAACTTGGCTGTGTACGTCATTTCAACTTAAATTATATTAAAATGTCTTTTAAAAAATCAAGTTGAATCTCATATAGCCTACATTACAAAAATAATTGAAATTGAAATTGATATTTCTCTTGCTCTGAAATTGAGTTAATGTAAAAATATAAGTTGCCATGACTTACTGATCACTTTTTTTTTACAGAGTAATGGAGATTTTTGTCAAATAAGATGTAATATTAATATTGTAATATAATTATTTAAATATAATGATATAAATATAACAAACATAATTATTTAATATATCTATTTAAATATTATTACAATTTTAGAAAATAGTAATAATTTACTTTTTATAAATAAATAAATAAATAAAATTAATGCATTACAATATTGTGTTACGCACTAAAAAGTAACTAATTGTGGTACTTAGTTACTTTTTATGGAAAGTAAGGTTACGTTACTTTTGCATTATTTTTTTCTCATCTGGGCTTGGTTGTTGTTTTTATATAAAATGTTTTATTTATATAGAACTGTTACTTATTTGAAAAAGTAACTAAAATATATTTTTCTTGTAAATTAAAAAAGTAATGCATTACTAGTTACTTGAAAAAAGTAATCTGATTAATATTAATAATATGTAATATTAATGTTGTAATTTAAATGATTAAAATTTTAGAAAATAATATTTATTTATTTTGTAATAAGTAAATAAATAAATAAATAAAGTTTCACAAGCATTTTTCTTCAAAATCATCCTAAATCATATATGAGACAACTTATCCCTTATCATACAATCCCAAATGGATAAAATCAAGTTCCCTTAATTCCCTTAGTTCCCTTAATAATTATCTTGTTTCACTGAGAAATGTTACATTATGAAAGCAATAATAATAATAGTAATAATAATAACATTAATAATAATAATAATAAATAAATAAATAAATAAATAAAATAACATTTAAAAACAATTCTGAACACCATCTCATGTGAAAGAGCAAGTTTACAAAGAAAAATCACCAAAATTTGGTTTACAGAAAAACTAAATAAATGTACCATCTTAATTACTTGCACTCTTCAATTCTCCAGAGCCATTGAGCAAAGTGTAAACCCACATTTGTGCACAATTACAATCCAGAGCGAGAGTCCAGCAATACAGGGCAACTAGGAAAGAATGCTACGTTAAATATATTAATCACTGTTCTGTGCTTCTCCACTCCCTGTGCTTTCCACCAAAACTGTGTTTTCCACCTAAAAAGGACTAAATAAATGAATAAATAAACATTTAAGGAATATCAGAACAAGACCATGCATTTAAGACCATGCATTTCCACAACTGTTTTTCATAAAATCGCTCCTTGTGGAAGCAGTACATTTGGGGGGCCTCGGTTTCGCAGGATCGGTAGGACGGGGGGGCAATAAAAACCAAGGGTACCCCTTAAATAGCATGAGAGGAGACTGTCATATGCTTTAAATCAGCGGCTCTCAACTCAAAAATGGCACACGGGTCTTTTTTTGATGATCATAGTTAATAAATGTCTTAAGCAGCACAGGTATATTTGTAGCAATAGCCAAAAATACATTGTATGGGTCAAAATGATCAATTTTTCTTTTATGCCAAAAATCATTAGGATATTAAGTAAAGATTATGTTCCATGAAGATATTTTGTAAATTTCCTACCGTAAATATATCAAAACTTCATTTATGATTAGTAATATGCATTGCTAAGAACTTCATTTCAGATTCCAGATTTTCAAATAGCAAGCTAATTTATTCAGCTTTCATATGATGTATAAATCTCAATTAAAAAAAAAATGACCCTTATGACTGGTTTTGTGGTCCAGGGTGACAAATGTTAATAGGTTTCGTCACTGTTTCAGGTCACTACTTCATGTCCAATCAAAACTGAGTCCTGAAGCAAAACCGCTGGTTTAAATTTCCCAAAAATCAGGTGTCGATTAGGACAAGTATATTCATGACATCATACTCCGAAATACATTTTCAAACCCCACGTTCTCGAGAAACACGAGAACATTCAGATGACAATAAACGCATTGTGCAAATCCGAAGCATGGAGATATGACATAGGTAATCCGAAGGAGGTGACACAACAGGGCGCCTACCTGGGCTTTAAGTGAAGGCAGATTGTAAGCTGGCGAACGGCCGTTCAGAGGGGGTATGGAACAAATTACAAGGCCTGGTAATGCATGAAGATCTAGAAGATAGTCTCGGATCAAACAGCCACCTAACGAGGTAAGCGTGATGGACGAAGCGGCCTTGTTCGCGCTAATGCCTGCTTTTCTCTCCCGAACGGTGAAAGTGAATTTGAACGATTCACTCATTCACGCTCTCGGTGAGCAATGGAAACTCTTGAATCAGTGCTAATTTTCCTATCAGCGTTAATTTCAGGCTCAACACCAACGACGCGCCTTCATTTGATGTTTTCGGGGGGTAAGTGGCTCAACATGTCGTCCTATGGGCCGGACTCTGAAGTCACATCCTCACATGAATGAAAAACAGCCTTATGTTTTTTCTCCTTGGCATTTTTTTCTCTCTCGCCGGGGGAAATGTGGATTGATATCCTGATGCAAAGGAGAAGACTATTCATGTTGGCATATGGAAATTAAATAAGGCGGCATAGGCCAGAACTGCTTGACTTTTGCTTTTTTTTTTTGTTTTGTTTTTTGTTTGTTTGTCTGTTTTGTTTTGTTTCTGGCCGGTTATAGAAGCTCCATTAAAGAATTTTATTTTATTTTATTTTATTTTTATTTTTTTTTTGATCCCAAAGCGTAGGATGATTCAAATATATATCCACATAAATTACATAAATTTTAATTTATATATAATTTATATATAATATATGTTTCTTGGAGATTTCTGAAAAGAACTGCAGGGAGTTAGTGTGGGAGTCAGTGAGTTGATGAAAAGCTAATAATTAATTGTATAATAAAAATGTAAAAAGTGAAAATAAATTACATATATATATATGTGTGTGTGTGTGTGTGTGCACGTGTACATGCATGTGTATGTATGTATATGTATATGTATATATATATATATATATATATATTGTGTTTACTTGCATGAAATGGGAACATTAACCAACATCAAAGAACACAAGAATGTGTTATTCAGAAAATAAATAAATAAATAAATAAAAGTTTTTTTTCAGGGATTTCTATTACTTTTACATCTGCAACATTTTAAAAATTATTATATCTAAGATAAAACAGCCTCAAAATCAATATTTATGCATGCAATGACCTCATGGATCAGAATAGCGACAAACAGCTGTTCAGGAGAGTACAGAGGTGGCATTTGTTGCTATTTAAGTGTCTTGGGAGGGAAAAAAGTCAAAAGTGCCCTTTACCCAGGGGGCCCTGTTGTATCTTACCTACTTGCAAGTCTGTTGCCGATTGACTCCCCTAATTCTCATTACATGGGGAAAAATAAATCAATAAAATTCTCATTAATTGACTCTGTCTGGCCTTTTTTTTTTATTATTATCATTTAATTGTTATTATATTATTATTTGTATTAATCCCATTATCCTTAATTGTTACACTCTTACTGTAATGCAGGATTTTTTTGTAATGGGTTTTATTTATTTATTTAGCATAAATAAATAAATAAATAAATAAAACTTTAATAATGCCAGTGCTTGGAAAAATCTAAATGTCAATAGAAAAAAAATGGTACAGTGGTATTTGAGGGTGAAATATATTTTTGTATTATTATAATAATACAAAAATATATTTCACCCTCAAATACAACTGTATACAGTATAAATCAAAAGTAAGATTAAACCAAGTGAGATTCGGTGTGATTTCTAGAGTTTTCTCTTCACTGTGTTCTGTGTTAATTATGCCTGCTTTTGGTGCAGGCAAAGTGTTTATGGTAACAGAGCCACTGGAACGGCGCTGAAACAGCTGAAGTGTTCAGACACCTGGACACTGTCACCGCGCCAGAGTTCTGGCTGACTGAAAGCGGCAAATAAACACTTCTTCCATTCTAGTATAACCAGAAGCATACCTCATGCTATGAGACAGATGCTATTCCAGCCAGGTCTTGATATCCAAAACCAGAGTTTCCAGTGTAATATTTAGTAAAGATGAAACGTCCTGACAATCTGTTCAAAGAAACTCAAGGTATATTGCAAATGTGTGTCTTAAAGGTGATGTGAAAATACTGATGTCATGGAACGATCTGTTTAATTACTTAAGGCGATCGGTGAGTAAGAATGTGGTCTAGAACAGTGTTCAACACTGCAATAATATTAAGCCTATTTATAGTTACAGAAGGGAAATGAGGCCTTTCATCATTACTATTTATTGTCTAAATCATAAAGCATTAACATTAAATGAATAATTAAAAAAAAAAACCCTGCTCACCTTCATCATTCTAAACCCAATAAATTTAGATTATTTTTTTTTTTCTGTTCCTTTGGAACACCAAAGAAAACATTTTAAATACTGCTCTTTTTATATAAAATAAAAGTGAATAAATGTTTCATGCAAGTATTCTATGTGACATGTATAGATTTATATGGAAGGTAGATGGGGCCAAAAGGCTTCATACAGAACGTGTGAAATTTGACCGTGTCAGCACACACTGTTTGTCCATGTTAATGCAACAACACACACAGCAGCCAATGAAGTTGCTGTATTTGAGACTATATTTGCATATGTGATGCAATGATATATTGGTATGTACATATACAAACATAATATGTCATGTTTATTCATTAAGGATGTCATAATGGCACACTGGTATGCATGTATGCAAACATCAGACGTTATATTTGTTCATTAGGGATAATATATCAGTACGTTGTGTGTGATGTCAGTGTTATTTCATGATTTGCCATGTCCTTTTTTGTTGTTTAGTTCAACATTCTTTCTCAGGTAGCAAAAAAAATCTTAATTTATATTTGAAACATTAGTTAATTTACTCTAGCTCAGTAGATATCAGTAAAGCAATGTCGCAATAAACTAAAGAAACAATTAATATGTGGGTAACTCTAAAGGTAAATCTGCTTTACACATTTGACACGTTAGAAATCATCTTAATGCAGTAAAACTGTGCGTCTTTACACATACTTAAGTAACACAGCGAAAACTGATGCCTCAACACAGCCAAATGTGCGTGTCTACATATAAAAATGAAAAGCGTTTAAAGTTGACGCGTTAACGCGGACAAAACAATGCGTGTTGACACGGTCAAATTTCACGCGTTCCATTTAGGCCTCCTTCAAACTGTCAGTCCAAATCCGATTTTGTGCATATCTGCATGGAATCTGATTTGAAAAACTGACTGTCCACACAGCGTATCGCAACTGTTCATATCCGATTTGTGTGTCCAGAAGCGCTCTTTGTTTTACGGAATGTGCATTGACATTGCATTGTAATGCCTACGCTAAAAACAACAATAACAGCAATACAGTTTGCAATACAGTTGTTGTCTAACGACATGTTGCCTTCGTGCTGGATTATACTACGTCTGAGGAGGCATTGCCAGAAATGCAGGAAGCTGGAATGTGCAACTTTATTGCATGCTGCAGTCTCCGATGGTTTCAACACTCAAAGAGGTGTGTATACTAGCAGTATACTGTCTTTTTCCGCTTGAATTGCAGTTCGCAACAACACAAGCTTGTCTCTGCAAAGACGTTTATTATGTTTTCTACAAAAACGTCTGACCTGTTTACGTTTTACGTGGCATGAAAATGTGAAAAAGCTATGTTAAATCCGATCTGACCGGTCAGACTGAAACGGATTTCCAGAAATGCGATTTGAATAGGATTCCAGTATACATACGAATGTAGCTCGAAACGGATTTGCAAAAATCAGATTTAATATAGTTCGTTGCCATTCAGGCTATCTCAATATGATCGGATTTGCACAAAAATCGGATTTGGGTTGATAGTCTGAACGAGGCTTTAAAGACTTTTGGCCCCACCCTCCTTCCATAGGCCACGTCCTCAGACTCAGAGGTAACGCCTGAATCAATCTGGTGGTGATCAGGTGGTACAGCGGTCACATGGTAAAAAGCACAGCTCTCAAAACATTCCCAGCTCACAAGTTGTAATTACTTCAAACAACAAATGGAGTTTTAATGCTCTTAAATGTGCCATGACAGATCGCTGTAGCCACTTCAGTTCATGAAGACGAGTTTTTATGAAAACTTTCTTATGTGCAATTGAGTTGTATACAAACTTTTTTTGAGTGTGATTAGTGTTGGGTGTAATAATTACTAAGCAATTAGTTACTGTAATTTAATTACTTTTCCCTTGAAAAAGTAAAGTAAGGGATTACTTTTATTTTTTTCTGTAATTTAATTACAGATACTTCTTATGTAATTTAACTCAATACTGTGTATAGTCTGTAGAACATTTATATACAATATAATGGTGGATTTAACATCAAAATGTAAAGTCTAACCTTAAAATGTATGCTTTTTGTGTACCCTTCTCACTTTAAATACTTTGGTGAGTTAATAAGAATATTGGTAACACTTTAGTGTCCAATTCTCACTATTAGCTAGTTTAGATATTGGCTGTTTATTATTACTTAAAAAGCACATATTAATGTCTTATTCTGCAAGAACTTATTCTAAATCCTTTCTCCTACCCAATTCTTAAACTTAACAACTACTTTACTAAATATTAATAAGCAGTAATTAGGAGTATATTTAGGCAAAAGTCCTAGTTAATAGTTAGTTAAACAGTGAGAATTGGACTCTAATCTAAAGTGTGACCAGAATAATGTATGCAGTCATCTGTTATTTATTTAAAAGAGTTGAAAGAACCGTTTCATGTCTATCCTTGTATCATTAACTTGTCAAGACTGATATAGGATTTAGAAAGTAATTAGTAATAAGTAATTAAATACTTTTTGGAGACAGTAATTTGCACATTAATCTAATTACACTGCTGAAGATGTAATTAGTAACTAGTAATTAATTACTTTTTTAGAGCAACCTACCCAACACCAAGTGTGATTATTATATCTGAATAATAAACAGTATTGAAAATAACAGATTTGTTGTTAATTTTAACCTCAAATATTATGTACAAAATGAGAGTGCTCCCTGTATAGTTTAAAACATTAACTGGGAGAGATTTTTCTTTTTCAGAAAACTAAGCTATCGGCATCGGCAGATAACATTATGAATAATCGGCTGAGATATTTAGTATTGGTGCATCCCTACTATAGATGATTACAGTATATGTTTCGATTGCTATACTTTCCTGCAATACTGTACAAATTGTAAAAGGCCTGTACATATATATTTTTAATACAGATATTAAAAATCCATTTACACATTGACTGCATGAGGGTAATGTAGTAGATCGATACAACAGATTGACTTATCCTGGCTCACTCTTTTCATCTATGTACCTTCAGCAAGTTATATTACAATTCCTCTTTAATCACAATATTTTTGTGTGAGCAACAGACTGCAGTTTAAGCAATATTTGCATTGCAGGATAAACAGAACTTCAGTTTGGAACAACACAAAGTTGAGTAATGAATTAAGCTCTATAACAGTAATACTAATGGTGTTTCCTCACATAGTATTAGATAATTCCTACAACATAACGTTATAGACAATAATCCTATAACACTGTGCAGTGGGACAGATCTTCTAATCACTATGAGCGAGCCATTTTGTTCATATCCATCTCAAGTCTTTGAAAGCAGAAGCGTAATTACCCAAGAGTAAAGGAGGTCTTATTTGAGTACGATAAAATCACCGGCTCTCCATCACGTGACGTCTTCAGCTTGAACTCTTTGCCCATTTACTCCAGGTTGCATATGACAACAAGGAGACATGGTATGGAAGTAATTATGAGTCTTTTGAAAAGCATCAAGCTTACCTTCTCTGACCTTCTGAAGAGTCTTATCAGCGAGGAGAGGTCCTGATGAGATATAGTCTTTTCTCTTTTCTTTGCTTTCACTAAAATGGACCGGTTAGTCCTGGTTGGTAAAATGGACCAACCAGGACTTACCGTTTTATAATATTGCTTTTTGAGACTAGTTACAGTGTTACCTAATGTTGAAGTGGGTCTTGCTCTGATTCTTGCGCTGATAATTTGTCATGAATAATCTCATCATTGGGTCCTTCAAATTCTAAAAATAACAGAAATGATTGAATTTCAAGTACCTTCCATTTGTATTGAAGCACTTAATTCCCAGTATTATCCAAAATGATCGTGTGTATTTACACCACGTTGAATTCCCAACAAAACTGGTATAAATGTAAAAAATATTTAATTTCTGAAAAATTGATTCCGAAATGTACTTTTATATTTGTGTTTCTCATGAAATCAGTAAAAATGTACAATAAATGTACTGTTTTTCATACAAATTTGTGTGTGCGTGTGTGTGTTGAATAATAAAGATGCTCTGGCATATGTAAAGCCTTACAAACAAGTAAACAAAGTCAGTATCTCTTAAGTCATAGCGTCGACAACCACAACAAATTACCCGTGACTTAATAATGGCCAGATGACGGGTATTTAGCAAAGCTCAGCCTCTTTGGACCCGCATGACCCTTCCACACTGTTAACATTAACAGCACTGCTTTCCAAAGATGACTTTGCTTTGGTATGGGGAAGAATTAATTGATGCAAAAGGTATATTCTCTAAAAATCTCTATATTGTTATATTTGTCTTAATTTGAAAGGAATTTTATTTTATTTGACTTTACTACTAGTTTTCTAAATCATAGAAAAATGGGTCTGGATATGAATGAACTTTCTGATATTTAGAACATCTATATTTGTAGAAAACTCCACAGATAGAGTAGTGTTTGTAGTTTAAGTTGTTTCAAGAATTGTTATTAATAAAGGAAAGAAGAGAATTTAAAATATGGCATACTACATACCGTTACTTATTTATTTTTTCATAATGGGGATGTCAAACAAAAAAGCACCATTAACACTTTATCAGGATTGGGGGTTGGAATTGGGAATTGACATGGAGAATTGGATATGGAGACTTGAGTTTATTTTGCATTTATTAATGTTTGCTTTTATTGAGGGAATGGATGTTTCAGGAGATTAAAAAGTATAGGTTATCTTTACTTTCATTAAGGTTTGCTTGTGTTTGCTTGAAATTCCAGTTGGAACTCAACTGGAGCGCTACAGCATATAGATGAATACGTCTATGACTTACATGCTTGTCACTTGATTCTAAATCAATACATCCAGAGCTATTTTTGACATCAGTGATGTGAAATGCCATTGGCTCTTGCGTGTCTTATGATTGACTGTGACACGCCAAGTTGAATGCAGGTTTTTTTTTTTTTATTGAGATTTGAGGGCAATGGCAGAAGTGAAGATTTTCAGCGACTGAATTATGGTCTGTTCATTGTATATGTGACATTAGATAGCTATAATTGATGTAATATATGGACAACCTTTATGCTGCCTTTTTATTATTTTTGGATTAAATGATCATGCACATTTGTCTTTTACGTTTCATACATTATATGAATGTGCAGTGGTATTACGAGCACAAATGTATTACACTGTTAATAGAATTTGAAAATGGAAAGTTTTGAAAACATTATTTCTGAATGTTATTTGAACGTTCAAAATAGTTTGTTTTTCAAATTTTACCACTTTGCAAATGTTATGAGAACATTATTAAAATACATTTACTAAAGAGGGCAGATTAGCGTTAGAGCGCAATTCCATAAAAGCGTGGATGGGAGGAGAAAATTCTGCGTGTGATTTACTGACAATATAACACATTAAAGAACACAGACCCAGCCAGATCATTTCCATAATGACCAGCGCAATCTACCAAGAGCAGCGCAAATTACCACCTGCTTTAAGACATGCTTTTTTTGGGCATTAAATAATGGTGCAAATACCAGTAATTTGACGAGCGCAAACGTTAGTAAATCACGTTGCGTGATTCATTTGAATACTCTCCTCCCATAAATTTTGTGTCTGAAATGAAAACTCCTACAAATGTATATTCAATAAGGTCAGGCACAAAAATAGCTGTGTCCACGCCTTTTCAGTGCTAATTCTTCACTGCGCGTCTTTAGTAAATCCTGACAGTACTATTTTAATGCCAAAAGACGGTTTGCGTTGGCGCAAGCTGTTAGTAAAACTGGTCCATAATTTTGAACAAACATTCTATCAGTGTTACCGAAAATACTGTTGCCAGAATGTTAGCCAAAATTAAGAGATTGTTCGTTGTTAGCTGAGAAACAAACAAACAAACAAACAAATAAATAAATCTGAATAAAAAAAAATACCATTTTGAATGAACTGTGATTTTAAAAATAAAGATTCCAAAAAGGAATTTCATAGAAGAACAGTTTTGTTTTCCAGAGGTTCAAAGATCCTTTCGTTGAACAGTTCTTAAAAGATTTTTATTTTTATTTTTATTTTTATTTTATTATTGTGAAGAACATTTCATAACCTTTTTTCCACTTTAAAGAAACATTTGTGCAGTGAAAAGCTTCTACACTTAAAAATGAAGGTTCTTTATTGGCATTGATGGTTCCATGAAGAACCTGTAATCCAATGAATCTTTCCATGACACAAAAGTTTCTTCATAGTGGAAAAAAAGTTCTTTAGACTATTAAAATGTTCTTCACTCTTAGAAAAATTAATTATTTTAATAACTGTTCACTGAAATTTTCTTTGAGGAAACCAAAAGTGGTTCTTCTAAGGCATCGCTGCAAAAACACCCTTCTGGAAGCCTTATTTTTAAGAGTGCATGGATTTTAAAGGTTCTTCGATGCTAGTAAAGAACCTTTGTTTTTAAGTTCCTTCATGCTTAAAAAATAGCCAATTTTTAATTTGGGCCACATTGTCCAACAAGAAACAAAAATAATAATATGCAACTGCCTGCTGTGAATATGCCATGAAGATTTGATGTCATTAATATTTTTTATATGAGAGCACCTTTATGGACCTCAGGTTGAAAGTCCTGTGTCCAGTAAAGTCAATTCTGCTGGCAAGTACTGTGACACTACATAAATTAAATTATAGGAAATCTACAATTTTCAAGGAAGAGATTCAGAGTACAAAAATCTCTCAGGGAAAAAAAAGTCAAGGCATCAAAACATCTTCCAGGAAAAGAGTGTCCCAATTACTTCTTAGAGTACTTCTTACTCCTGGAGCCACATACTGGACTCTTAAAGAGATTATGAGAGACTACGAAACCAAAATGATTTTAAATTAGGCAATGAAATGCCTGCTTTCCCAGTGTGGTCTGCCATGATGTTTTAACTCACAGTGGCGAGGTCAAGTCAAGCGCACCTGGGTTAAAGCTCAGACTGTGAGAGGAACTCGTCCGCTGCCAAAACAAACAGCAAGAATTTCCAACCGATCCACCGCTCTGCAAAGATTACCGTATTTCCTCATAGACGCAAATTTCTTTCTAAGATTGACAGAAATCCTCTTTTTTCCCGTTAAACAGATAATTGTGCCGCAGCGGAATAATTCAACTCTTCCTGATTTTAGTCCCACATTTCATCTGTCATAATCATAAAAACCTATGACAAACCGCATATGCTCTAATTTTTAGTAGTTTCCGTATTGAATCACCATTTAGCGGCTCACAACGTAAATATTTTGTTAGCGACACACTGGCTGTAACCTCTTCTGGACATTCTGAATGATCCTACTTTAAGATTCCAGAGGTGTGTCCCTCGTTCGTTATAGAAGGAATTTTTATTGAAAATCAGAATGATGTGGGAAAATTCTCTGTGGTAAAAAGCACTTTCCACATTTTTTAAACATTATAGTCACCGATTCCATGTTTTAATACAGTGAGAACTACATAAAGTATCTAATAAAATCTCATTTTAAATAGCCTACAAAACCTCTACACTTCATGCAGTAAGTATAAAAGAATCAATTTTGAGACAGCCCAATGAATAACTTGACTAATTAAAGCTGTTTTTAATTACTAAAAAAAAGATATTGTTTAATTTTGTCCCAAAATTTGCCCACAACTCTGTTACTGCATAATTTTCCTCCACTGCAAAAAAATTGAAGATTGTATACAATTTTGGCACCTTGCAAGATGATTTTTCATTCTACACCTTGAAAGGAAGACAAGTAAATAATCAAATTTTATTGCCCTGCACTTGTCTAGCTCAAACATTCAACTCTGTTACAAAAGGTATTATGAGAAAAAAATGACTTTTTTTGTTTTGTTTTGTTTTGTTTTACATAAAATTGTAAGTTTATGTACATTTCTGTAAATCAACACTTGGCCTTAAATTAACGAGACCCCGTCTAAGTTTGGCTAAATCTGCAACCCTGTTACACACTGTGGTGAAGTTTCTGTTTTGTTTTTAAATCATGTATTTTTTCCCATTATAATACAGTTCATTGCTAGAATAATGTAAATGTAAAAAAAAAAAACCTATTTAAAATGTCAGTAACAGGGTTGATTTTTTTTTTTTTTTTACTTCAAACCAATGTTAAAAATATTTAACCTCCTGAGGTGGATGAACAACATTCTATTCTATTCTATTCTATTATGTGATATGATATTCTATAGATATTAATTAAAACAGGAATGCTGTTGCATTTGACTTTAATCGCTTGTTTAATCGCATCAGATTGTCTTCATGAAATGCTTTGGCTCCACTCTCTTTAACCATTATGACTCATTATTGTTTAATAAACTGAAAGATTTTCTTCCATTTAGTTTAAAAATACAACAAAGCAGTGTTGGTGGAAACTGTGGCCTGCGGTTTCAGTCCTGATTAATTCAATTTAAAAAGTCTGTCTGAAAAAAGTCGCCTATTACAAGATTACAACCTCAGTTGTTCAGTTAGATGCAGGTTGGGTTCATTTCATCAGCTTCCTAAAATACAAGTTTATTTATGATATTCTATTATGACTCACGGTCATAAAGAGTTACCAGGCATTGATATGTTTTTGGCCTGAAATGCTACTGAAACACTCTATTTATTTAATTAGTTACTTGCTTACTTACAAATGGTCAGTGAGAGAATATGCTCAATAGAATAGAAATATTAACAATATAAATATTTTGACTGAAAATACTGAGTACATACTAAAACTTAGCATTTATACACATACAACTGATTGTTTCACTCAGAAATATGTCACAACAGAAAACAAAGTCTTTTGCAATTTCCATTTCACATGAACTTCCAAAATATGTCTGAAAATATGGAAAATTGGTTTGAGATATAGTACGATGCCAGTTAATAATTATCTAAAATGGAAATTCCCACTGTCATATCCAACTGCTTAAATTTTCCAGATTTCTGTTCACCCAAGAACATGCCGGATCTAATGATGCATGTGAATTAAAGAGCACTGGCATCACGTTGAGGGTGTTCCTGTAGCGAGGCCGCGGCATATAGCTTGTGTGGGATGACGTCTTTATAACGCCCCTCCCACTGTTTCCTGCATTGTAATAAATTGGCAAACATTCAGGCAGTTCTGTGTTATCTCACGAGCAAAAGCTCTGTTGAATAGCTGGCCAGGATTACCCAGCAAGCTGTTCAGGAAAGATTGCAGAGGGAGCGGACACTGAGTGGCCGGGAAGTGCCGGGTCTGCTTAAGTGGTGGAGGATGCCCAGGAAAACCCTTCATGACTGTGATTCCAAGTAACTCAAACCTAATTAGTCAATGCGAAAAAAAGAGTTCTGTGTTCTCTTGTATTGTCTTGTAAAGTAGAAACACCATGTTGTGTAAAATAGAACCAAATCGCAGGTTTGGTTATTGTTAAAAGAAAAGTTCATCCAAAAATAAAAATTATGTCATTTACCCTCATATTGTTCCAAGCCCAGATGACATTCGGTCAAAGATAATGGGAGAAGTTTGGGAAAATCTCGAAGGTGTTCCTACACAGTGAAAGTAAATGGGCTCAAGCTTCAAAAATGACACTCTGACTATAAAAGTCATAAAAGTTCAAGTCTTCTATAGCGATACGATTATTTTGTGTGAAGAACAGACTGATTTTTGAATTGGTATTGGCCACAAAATCTTTGCAACTAAAGGAGAGAAGTTTAGGAAACTCCCAAAGGTGCTCATTTTTCCCACACAGTGAAAGCAAATGGGCTCTTTAAAAATGACACAAGTACTATAAAAGTAATAAAACTTCAAATCTTCTATAGCAATATTATAGGTTTATGCCAAGAACAGACTGAAATGTGAATCGTTAATGGACACAAAATCTTTGCAGCTCAAAGGGAGATGTTCAGGGAAATTTCAAATGTGTTTTTTTTTTTCGAACACAATGAAAGTGAATGAGGCCAAGCTTCAAAAATTACACTACTACCATAAAAGTACTGAAAGTTTAAGACTTTAATAGTGATACAATGTGTGTGAAGAATGGATCAAAATTTAAATTCTTGGCCACAAAATCTTCGCAACACAAAGGGGGAAGTTCGGGAAAATCTTGAATGGTTTTTTTTTCCCCAAACATGATGAAAGTGAATGAGTCTGAGTTTCAAAAATGACACCAGTACTGTAAAAGTACTAAACGTTTAATTCTTTCATAGGGATACAATGACTCCTTGTGAAGAATGGACCTTAATTGGAATTTAAATTGGTGGCTTCAAAATCTTCGCAACACAAAGGGGGAAGTTCGGGAAAATCTTGAATGGGTTTTTTGAATGGGGTTGAGCTTACAAAAGTACTACAATAGTAATAAAATTTCATATCTTCTATAGCAATACAATAACATTTTGTCAACAGACTAAAATGTAATTTGTTATTGGCTGCAAAATCTTCGCAACTCAAAGGGAGAACTTTTTTCCACATAATGAGATTGAATGGGGTCAAGCTTCAGTACTATTCAAGCAATTCAAGTTCATGTCTTCTATAGCGACATAGCTTTGTGTCAAAAACAGACCAAAATTTAAATTATTGCAGCTAAATCTTCGCAACGTGTCAATGCACAATATTTGAATTTGAACACAAATGAGATTTTCGAGGTACTGCAGATTGCACAGCTAACAGGGAATGCTCTCACAACTTTCACTAATGTTTTTTAGAAGTTATATAAATGTTAGGATAAAATGTTTTTAAAGTAATGTTTATGGAACATTCTTATAACTTTATTAATATTTAATATGCATTCTCATGACACTGAAAGATCAACATTCTCAAAATGTCATGATGTTATTTGTACTTGATGAACATTCTAAGAAATGTTTAAATAAACCTTTAACATCCCAATGACAACAATAAAACTGGACATTTTACCATTCTTGGTAAAATGAAAAAAAAAAAAAAATTCAAATAACATTATATTTTGTGTGAAAATAAAATTAAAAATGTTCTGAGATCAACATTCTCAAAACGTCCTTATGATGTTATTTATACTTCAAAAACACTATAAGAAAAACTTTTTTGTAACATTTAAATGGCGTTATAACCCCAACAAGAAAACTGAATATTTCAGTGTTTTAGAAACTGTGTTCTCACAACGTTTTTATAACCTATATTTGCTATATCTGGGTGGAAGCTCTTCAGCAAATATTGGACAAGCCATCGTATGATAATACATAGTCATATGAATTACTTGCGGTGCTTATTTGGAGTTTTTATGTCCTATTTGGTGTGCGCCAGCGTTTATCCCCATTCCATTTCATTGTATGGACTAAACACTATGGAGATTCTGCTAATCCTTTTGTGTTCCATGGAAGAAAGAAAGTCCTGTGGGTTTGGATCGACATGCGGGTGAGCAAATGATCATTTTGGGGTGAACTATTCCTGTAGGCAAAAACTACATAATACATAAATGATAAATGATGTTTGCCTCGTAGATGTCCTTTTGTATAAAAGTTTCCCAACATCATTTTATAGCTTTGACCTGAGGTTAGATGTCTCCAAGTCTCGAAATTATTTGTGGAGAAAGAGCTGGTTTAGATTAAGACAATTGCGATTAATATGTAATGGAGGTCCAAATTTGGCCGCTCGGTTTCACATTTCCACAGGAACCAATACTGCTGCCATCTCGATTTTTGTTATCGAACGTAGCTTAAGAGAGTGATTCATGAAATGGAAAAATGGACACTGCTGCTTCTGCTGCTTTAAGTATAAACATGATTGCACTCCACCCAACTTCAACATCTCTACCCAAAATCCACTTTGACTGGATCTAGCGCTAATGTTGGACAGTCAGATATAACGATACAACGCTGACATTTAGCACCAATCGGAAAGAATCGTTCCCTTTCAAAATCTAGTCAACTGACTTAATGTTTAATAGGCAGCAACCTTCTAAAACCCAAATGGAAAATCATAAGTGATTGAATTGGAACGCGCCTCGTAGGTAGCAACTTTCTTAGCAGTAACTCACACGCATCAAACAAACACTGGTAAATATCTACTGTAATATGAAATGATTGCAATTGATATGTTAAAATGTGCTCAATGTGCTATGACTACTTTTACCCTAGTTATCAATGGGGAAAGATGCTAACCATGCTAACTAGCCAATCCCTGTCCTTTTATTTTGGTGTTAGCTTGTTGCCTAGCTAATGACGTCACACTCTAATAAGCATGAAAATACACACAAGCTGAAAATGCCTGTTTTAATTAGTTTTGAATGAAACTTGAGTGTTTTTATGCAGTTCTCATTTTGGCGGGAAAAAACTTAAGACTTCAAACTACCGAATATCCTTTAGCTTAGCTTGAAACCAAGTTATGTTTCACTTTTCTAGGACTCTTATTCTCATTTCTCACATGTTGAGCTGGATTCAGTCATGCTCGTATCTGAATTTCTACATGTTGCATTGTTGCCCATGAGTACAGAGTGTGCCTGTGTGATTCATTCTGCAGCTGTGTGTCAAGTTCAGCTGAAACAGGTACATGGAAAAGAGCTGACAGAAAACAGAAGCTCAGCCCCAAACAATCTGAGGGGTTGCTGTGACTTTGCTCTGTTAAATGGTGACCGCTGAAGCGAACAAGGAAAAAGACATCTTGGAGCCAAAATCCATTAAAACAAAAAAAAGTTTAAGCATAATGCATCCATGAGAATTTTATTGTTATTATTTTTAACATCAAGACATTCATATGAATGTATAAAGGAAACTGTGTATTTTAGGTGCTGTGAAACACACTTTTATAACAATTTGTAAGTATTTTATGTTTTGGTGAATTGGTGGATAACAGCGTTGGGAGTAATGCATTGCAAGTAATGTGAGTTGCAGAATCAGATTACTTTTTTCAAGTAACTAATAAAGTAACACATTATTTTTAAATTTACAGTGAAATATCTAGTTTTTTTGTTTGTTTAAAAATAAAATAAAAAATAAGCAAGCCAAGCCCAGGTGACAAAAAGTAATGTAAAGTAAAGTAATGCATTACTTTCCATAAAAAGTAACTAAGTAATGAAATTAGTTACTTTTGTGGAATAATGCAATATTCTAATGCATTACTTTTAAAAGTAACTTTCCTCAACATTGGTAGCTAATTTGTATGAATTTATACAATCTCATTTAAACTTTTTCGTACAGTCTGCGTATGACTGACGGTTAGGTTTAAGGGTGGACCTTTCTTTTTCGAAAAATCTTATGTTTTCCATACAAATCAAATTGTATGCATTCATCTGAAATTGCTAATTCATAAAATAGTTACGTTTCCTCACTAAATTGGGTTGGTGCTGTGTCTAGTCGTGATATAATCGTGAATAAAAAAATTTCTTCGCTAGTTAGATTTAAACGCTCCTGTGACAAATTAATTGCACAAATTGAGATGTTCAATTACTTTTATTAATAATATTTTCCTTTGGCTCACAGGCAAAAAAAAAAAGAAAAAAAAAAAGTTGTAAATAAGTAAGTAAATATCAATAAAATAAGTCAATCAAAATTTTGGTTACACTTTAGTATAGGGACCAATTCTCACTATTAACTAGTTGTTTACTAGCATGCCTATTATTAATATATTGGCTGATTATTAGTACTTATAAAGCACATATTAATGCATGACCATGTTCTACATCCCTAATCCTAACCTATGCTTGAACTTAACAGCTACCTTATTAACTATTAATAAGCAGCAAATTAGGAGTTTATTGAGGCAAAAGTCGTAGTTAATGGTTTGTTAATGGTGAGAATTGGACCTTAAAATAAAGTGTGACCATAATTTGTATTACTAAGTGTCAAAAAGCCCTAAAATATATGTCACTGAAACATTGAATTCTATGTCTGTATATAATAGTTTAGTCAAAATATATATATAAAAAAAAGTTAACGTTTTGGATTTAATCCTGAACAGTAAAAATATGTTCTAAGAACATTTTGCCAATTTTCCCATTAAGTTAAAAAACATTATTCTTAAATATTCTCTGAAAGTTCAAAACGTCATTCAGTTCTTTAAATGTTTTAAAAATGTTTTTTGTTGGATATATAAACATTAAGGGAACATCCCATTTCATCATTTTGCAAACATTATGAGAATGTATATTCTCTGAGAAGTAATAACATTTGAAAACGTTAGATGAACATCCCAACGAAAATGTTTCAGAATAAAATGTTTTTGTTGTTGTTGTTGTTGTTATTATTAAAGACAATAATTTTATTTACTTTGAACAAACATTCTCTTAATGTTATTGGAAGAACGTTTTGTTCATAACGTTGACAGAACCTTGCAAGAACATCAGCCAAAGTTCTGATAACATTCCCTGTTAGCTGGGATACTGTATAAACAAATTAAGCGTGGTCTCTTCTTGTCTAAGTGGGCAGTTCTCAGCTAGACTTAATTGCAGTGTGGACCAGACTTTATACCGATAGTCAAGTCTTGATATATATGACTAATGTTTGGTAGACGTGCGCCACACTGATACAAATGATCTTGGACACAAATGGAAAGGATTAATAGACACTTAAGTCCTAGTAACTCTGCACAACAAACCACTAGGAAGGAAGTATCCCTTTATGACTGTTCAAACCCTCTGCTGAGATCCAGACAAATATTCCCGCTTAAACCACAAGAGCTAAATTGGCACATCTGGTAAAATACAAGAGTTTGTTTTGATGCGCTTTGTACTTTCGCACTGATTTTCCAGACTATTTCTTTAAACCTAAACAAAGGTAAATTTCACATGCCAGATCTCTTGTGAAAAATAAGTGTGCTTAACAGTATTGAATGTGCACTTTAGTATACTTCAGATCTTAATTTTTTTTTTTTCAGGTAAAAAAGTAAAAAAGAAAAATAAAGGCTTAAAGCTTAAATAATGTACTTAAGGGGTGACACTTTCACGACTATGCTTCTTGACACGCTTAAGTGCACTTTTAAAAAGTAACAATGTCAAATTAAAAGTTATAACTTAAAATACATTTAATGTCAAGTTTCAAAGAAGTACACTTATTTTGATGTGTTGACTAACACTAAAGCATGCCAAGTATTTGATTGTAATTTTAACTGTAGCATTTTATTCAATATTACATTTGAATTTAATATATTTCAAAAGTACTAAATTGCAACTTCATTAGAAATAACCATAATTTTAGCATTATTACCACTTAGACAATAGAATCATGAAATTATATATAAAGTATATTAAGTAAAAGTATATTGTTTTAAAGCATGTGAACTTCTTGTTTTAAAGAAGTATACTTTTTTCACAAAGGGTCACTTTAGGAAAGGCAAGCATAACCGAACATAAAAATATACATATGCTGTCATGAAAACCAAATATATCTTGTAGTTTTTGTCACTAAGATACTGATTATTGACATATTAATATAATTTACCAACATTTGCCTGTTCTTCTTTGATGGGTTTCTATTTGGATCAAGTTTATATGTTATATGATACATTAACTGTCACTCTTTTCGGTTATGATAAATGATAATCTTATGTGTGTTCCAGTCATCAATGTTTAAAGGGAATTTTCCTCTCATTAAAAAGCGTTATTTAGTTTCCAGCCTGTACTTACACGACGTTGTAAATTGACCACACATGATGAGCGTTTGGATTCTGGAGCGACTCCCTGAAGCTGCGATGCCCGCTTGAGATTTGAGACCGCTGATCAAGTAATGAAAACAAGATAAGGCAAAACCCCTTCGGTGGTTTATTTGATTTCTAAACAAAAACCACATCGATGACAAAGTGATTTAGTAATTAAATTGTTGGGATTGTGTTAGATGAGAGAAAACCCAGAGGCATGTTGGCATCAAAGACCAAAATACAAAAAAAAGAAAGATGGAAAATATATATATCGCTGATTAAAAAGATTAAAACAAGGAAGCATTGTGAGAAAGCGGGAGTCTTGGCAGTGTTGAAGCTTCAGCGTTTGCACAGTCATCACATCACAACGAGGCGAGAGACGGCCCTCGGGAAAGTCAGTTGGGAGCTGTAGAAGATCAGGCAGGACACAACATGGGGAAGAAAACTGCGGCAAATATCCAAGAAAATTTTGGTGAATGGCTCTCACAGAATACGACTGTCATTCCTGTTTTACAGTGAAAAATACATTTACATTCACATACGGTTTTTGAATAATACTGATATCTATCTATCTATCTATCTATCTATCTATCTATCTATCATCTCATCTGAGGTAAATCATGTTTTGAGAAAGTACTTTTGCATAAATTAACAAAGTGATTGGCATTAAAGTTTATTAACTGTCAAAAACACATCCAAAAACACATGCAGTTCAAAATGAGTGTTTTTTAGCCTCTGGTTACATTTTTATATAACATCTCCTCCTGTTTATTTTCTTCTTTCTTTCTTTCTTTTTTTCTTTCTTTCTTTCTTTCTTTCTTTCTTTCTTTTTCTTTCTTTCTTTCTTTCTTTCTTTCTTTCTTTCTTTCTTTTAAAAATGTTGTTGTCTTCATTTCCAGTTATTTCCAGCTAGTGGTTTTAGTACTTCATCTTATTGCAGTTAAAGTTGTTTTAATATTTCTATTCAAAGTTATTTCAACATTTAATTTTCCTTTACTCTAAGTTTTTATTTAATATGTATTTTATTTTATTTCAGATTTATTTTCATTACTTTTTGTGCTTCATCTTTAATTTGTTGCAGTTAAACTTATTTTAACATTTACTTTAACTTAAACATATTTTAACTGTTTATTTCCCTTTAGTTTACATTATTAAATATTTAGATATTATTTTAATTAAGCTTTATTTCAGTTCATTTTAGTGCTTCAACTTCAATGTAATGCAGCTTATTTTAACATTTCTCTTTAGTTTAAATTTACATTAAACTTTACATTGCTTTTTTTAGTTTGTTTTTTTTATTTTATTTTTTAATATTTATGTATTTTTTTCAGCTTTATTTCATTAATATTTTCATGAATTTTAGTGCTTCCATTTAACCAATTTTTCAATTTTGCATTTTTCTTTGTCCTTTAAGATTATAATGCTAAAAAGCAGTTAAGTGTTACAAATAAAATAAAATAATGTCTTTATTTATTTTTATTTTTTTGTTTTGTTTTCTTTTGTTTTCTTTTCTTTTCTTTTCTTTTCTTTTCGTTTTGTTTTTTTGTTTTGTTTTGTTTTGTTTTGTTTTGTTTTGTTTTGTTTGGTTTGGTTTGGTTTGGTTTGTTTTTTTGTTGTTGGTTTTTTTTTGTTTGTTTGTTTTGTTTTTTGTTTTTTGTTTTTTGTTTTGTTTTGTTTGGTTTGGTTTTTTTTGTTTGGTTTGGTTTGTTTTTTTTTTGTTGTTGTTTTTGTTGTTTTGTTTTGTTTTGTTTTGTGGTAGCAATTTAGTTCAGGGACCAATTCCCACCAACTAGTTGTGTATTAGCATGCGTATTACTAGTATATTGGCTGTTTATCAGTACTTATAAAGCACATATTAATGCCTTATTCTGCATGATCATATTTTAGATCCCTTAATCCAACCCATACCTAAACTTAACAACTACCTTGCTAACTATTAATGAGCAGCAAAACTCATAGTTCATAGTTAGTTAATAGTGAGAATTGGTCCCCAAATTAACATGTGATGTAATATTTACATTTAATACAATTATTGTATTATTTCAGCTTTATTTTGTTTAAAACATATATAGTTTTATTTAATGATAATAACCCTGATAGTCTAGTGCCATTTCCTGATCTCTAAAGCAGAGGAAATTTAGTTTTTAGCACTACAAAAGCGTCAGTTCTTCTAAACTTGACCCGATACCTTTATGTTTTTATTATACAGTTTGACCGTGTGACCTCAACCACGGACATCCACTTATCCTGTGATTGTTTGCATATCGCCAGCCAGCTCTTTCTCAAGTGCTCTCGTAAAAGCAAGTACAGTAGGGCGTTTTTTTTCTCTGTAAGGTAAGAGGGTCTATATATAGCACAAAGTGACCGGCATGCATGTTTAAAAGACTGAAGTTTTTAGGTTCGTGAGTGTCAACTGGACTGGATTCTGATTGTGGCAGTGCCGTTTTAAAAGCTCAGCTTCCCAGGATCGGAGCCAGCCGCTAATGTGATGACAAATGATGGTAATAATTTAGAAAAAAATCAGCCCGTAGAGAGATGGTGGCCCCGAGTCTTATAAAGCCGAGAGCGTTTGGTTTATAGCCGCCCGCTTTCCCGGTCACTGCAAGGGCTCCCTTCCGCTCCTCAATAGACTTTACTGGCAAAACATATAAAACACCAAGCCACTTTTCCTTTTTTTCTTTCTCGAATTTGAGCTATTGTCAGACACACTGCATGACTCATGGAATAGATGAATCTAAAAAACGTCGAAAAAAATTATCAGACCGCATGAAGTCAACCAAGATTGTTTCTGCAGCCCATTAATGAGGAATACATATTTTTAAAATGAACAGAATGAAGCTAAACATATTAAGTAACAGAAATAACAGTAGCGAGTTATACAATACTGATATTTGACATACCTGCGAAGCTTGAAAAAATATCCCAGTGAATAAAACTTTAAGAATGTGTAATGTCTAATTAATGAAAAAATTGGCACGCAAACCGTAGAACAAAAAAGGAGATGTTTTGAAGGATGTAGATGCTGCTCCTTTCCATACAACAAAATTTGGTTCCCACTGACTTTTATTGAATGGAAATGAGCAGCTTGAACATTCTTTAAAATTTCACCTGTTGCGTTCTACCAAAACAGTCAAGGTTTGGAAAGACATGAAAGACACAATGTTTATTTTTTAATGTCTTCGAGGATAAGTTGAGAGTTAATTCCTCATTCTAGCAGGATATGATTTATTAATGACCTGCATTGTTTGGTGGAAGAGCTAATTATTTTCTCTTTTTAGAATTATACCATTTCATACTTGTCTTAACTTGAAGGAAACACTGAAAGGGAAAGCCAGGCTCATTTGAAAAATTGCTGAATGATGACAGAATCGGTTTCAAAAATTGGCTTCTATCCTCAAAAGCCAAACTGTAAATCGATTTTAATAAAAAAAAAAAAGGCATAGCAGATAATGAGACATTTTGCGGCCTTGGTGAGGTTTTAGAGAGAATGAATACACGCTCAGATGTATTTCAGGTGTTTGAGCGGCTTTCAAAAGCCTGTCAGCTGCTTTATCAGTCTTCGCCGATTGATTTAATGCTCATTAAACCAAAAACAAGACTGTGGCAAACAATGCTCCCAGTCAAGATGTGCAGAAACAATTTAACTTGTAATAGTGGCATAACTGTCAAACCCAAACTAATTAAACAAGAATATGAAGTATAATGGTTTGGTTTGTAAATTCATTCATTTGATGTGGAAATGTTGCCTTTGTGTATTCCACTTTTATGTCAATAAATGTTGTTTATGAGATACTTGTGCAATAATATGAGACGTTTCCATGCATGATGCCTGCATTTTATAGGAAACATCAATTTAATGATGAATGGGGATGGAAATCATTTTTATTGTCCAGGTGTCCAAAAGATTCAGACCCCTCTTTCAGTACAAAGCTCACATTTACCGTTGCTTGCGAATTTTTGCGGGCAGCATCAAGTCATTTCAATAGCAATTGACACAATCTGGAATTTTGCATGAAGGTGGATTTTCTCATGCGTATTTTGCAACGGGTTCAGGTTTGTCTCATAAATTTGCCACATTGACCAACAGAACGCTGCTCATTCACTATTGAAAATAAATGATGGACCTTTTTGCAAGTGAAATTTTGCTGATGCGACTAGGGATCTTAATTATTCTGGTTCCATTAATGATTCTTTTAGCACTTTTCAGAAATTTTGGGGAAAATGCAATGCATGTTATGTTTTAAACAGATGGTTTTGGCTTTTTTTTATAGTTTAATTGACCATAACTATATATAGCAATAATGCAGCAAATCACAAATGTTTCATTTATTTGTATGTGAATTTTGTAAATGATATGTATCTTTAATTCCATGTAGTCATATGAATAACCCAACCTAGTCTCATGGCATTTACGTACCGGGGTGCACTTTTTAGAGAGACACGAAATACGTACCAATAACTACATATTTCTGCAGTTTCAGTTTCCAAAAGACACAAACACTAGAGGCAGTAAAACTCCGACACCTTTTACTCCTTTTCACACAAATTTACAGAGTTTTGATTAATAAAGCGTATTTTTCGCACAATTACTTTAAGAATATCATGTTACGACTTCAAAACAATATTAATATGCTGGGAGATTTGAAAACTGATGCTTTGTAATGTTAGCATCGCACATATCCAGCCTCGTATCTATGGGTTTTCATAGATGGTAGGTTTGTTTGGTAGCTCACGGAGTATGGAGTCGTACTTAGAAAGCGAGGAGCTCCTGTTTGAATCCCGTGTAACTACGGTTTGACAAAACACTTCAAATCTGCATAAAAGAAAGTTGAAAATGGCACGGATGCATGAACAAATATATTTTTATACCAGTTTTGCATTTGTTAACACTATCGGGTAGGTATAGGGTTGGGTTTGGTGTAGGGCATATTTCCAACACGATAGAGCATTAACGTTTAGGGACAGACCCCGGATATTTGAATTCTGAACCGCTGCAAT
>JAFVLL020012270.1:0-14257 GCA_021397915.2 Tor tambroides | reverse complement strand
ATCGCCGTATCGACTCAAATGCATAGGCAATTGCACTTATTATGGACTCAACAGTGCTTTCAAGGTCATCTTCCTCCATTTCAAAACAACCGTGTTCAAAATGCAAAGAAATGCATGCATTACTATACTGGCCATCGGAGCGAACCAACCCCGTGACGTCACACGCGGTGGTACTGCAAGATGGCGGCGCCCTTGCTCCAAAAGCTATAACAAAACAACCTTTTTTCTTTAAAATGGTTACATTAATCATGTTTGTTATATATTTTTTAATCAAAGTGGAAATCACTTTACTAAATAATGTAAACTTAACTGACTGCTTCACTTCCACTTTAAACTTGAAATGAACTTGTATGGTAATCAACACTGTTCAAATTATGTTGATTAAGCTTAACCCAGAATATTCCTTTAAAGGGATAGTTCACCCTCAAGTTGTTTTAAACCTGTATCAATTTCTTTCTTCTGCTGAAAACAAAAGAAGATATTTTGAAGAATACCGGTAACAAACAGTTACTGGTCCCCGTTAACTTCAACAGTATGGAAAAAAAAAACGCTATGGAAGTCAATGGGCCCAGAAACTGTTTGGATAGCAGTATTCTTCAAAATATTTTCTTTTGTATTCAGCAGAAGAATGAAATTCATACAGTACTGAAACAACTTGAGCATGAGTAAATTATGAAGGAATTGTCCCAATAAAGTTGATGCTGAAAATTTAAGTAAACTAAGTGAACATTTATACCTGCAAGGAGTTGAAGATTGCAAACAAGTAGTGGATGGCCAAAGCTTTAGGCTCTATCATGATGCCCAAGCCGAGACCCCAAGTGATGCCAAAAATGGGCGTCAAAATGGCCACACATCTGAGAATCATCACCAAGGTGTTCTTTTCGTCTCTGTTGCTCTCTCCCACTCCCCTCCTGAGCATTTTCACCAAAGCTATTATCACAATAATTATATTGACAGCCACAATGAACAGAGCTGGTAGGACAAAAGCCAAAAGAGCCTTGGACTGGTCCCAGTTCAGCCAGCAGGCTTCATTCTGTGTGACGTAGCGTTTATTTCCAGCAGTGGAGGCGACGGTAATAACCGAGATGAGGAGAGGTGCACCGTAGCCCACAGTGAAGGATACTGCCATCATGACCGATTTAGAAATCTGAGAGAAGACCATCGTGGTGCGGTAGAGGAGCAGAAGGGCTGAGACCAGCATCCAGAAGAACAACGACAGGTAGAAGAAGTGGGTGAAAAACACTGCCGTGCTACAAGCGTTAGTAAAGTCCGTTCCGGGCTTTACGATAGCAGCGCCGATAATGAAGCAAATGTCAGCGATCAGGAGAGAAAAAGCAATATTGACTAAGGATACATGCCGAACATGTGATGTAGAGTTTCTAGATACTTCCTTCCAAATGATCATTTCAATGATCAGGCACACGACCAAGCTGGCTATTGAAATAGCAACACCAACGTACGTAATGACAGACAACGCAAGATCGTCAGGAGCAAAAGGAGACATCAGTATCGAAAACGAAGTGGTGTGATTACAGTGACATGTGACACTGCCGTTGACCCGTATGACCTCACATCCTGTTGAGTCCCATCCTCCAGAGCTATTAAAAAGGTTGAACTCCCAGAAAACACATTGGGGGTTCCCTAGGTTTACTGAATTATTATCTAGAGTTACCGAATTTCTGAGCTTTTCAAAGTTTAGCAGTATGTTGTTGATAGATACACTTGTATTCACTACAACAATCAGTCCGTTGATGACATTTTCAGTTTTATTTTGCTTATCGGTACGATTTCTTGCAGGCATAACGTTGCCCAGGGAGGAGAAGGCCACTGCTGTGATTGTAACGTTTTTATGATTAGATGCAATATCCGGGATGATTATTTCAGCTGTTGAGTTGAGCTTTAATACTTCCCTGAAGTCTTCGGATGTGGTTACTTTTTTGAACAGGAATGAGTTGGTTGGACTGGTTATGTTGAAATTGGTGTCTGATGTCGATTTTATAACAATTTCAATGGCATTTAGGAGTTGAGAGCTGTTGCCTTGGCTTTCGCCATTTGAATTTAGCTGTTCCCATACAGGTTTCACTGTCTCTGATGAAAGGACATCCACTATACTGAGGAAATTCTGTAAGATAAATGACGTGAGATGTTAAAAGGCATCATATTACTGCAGTTTCTCAACTTGAAGGGGAACAACTGAATGAAATTTAAAAAAAGAATACATAGAGGTTCACAGACACTGCCACTAAAAACTCTGTGGTCTACATAATACTACGGCAATTCAATTCAGTTGTGGATGTAGTCTAATCTAAATTTTAACTTACCGTTATCACACCTTCATCCAGCATAACAGCTTGAGTGACATTTGCAATATTGTTAAGTATTTCCACCATTGCTGAAACTGTAGCTTCAGATTGAACTATAGCTCCTTCATTGTCTTTTGTGGCATTGTTCACTTTATCCACAAAATTTATTAATGTTTCAGCATCTAAACCCTGAAAAATGAAACAAAGAGAAGCAGAAAAAAGATTTGCTGTTTGTATCTTGTCTTGGGCAGTATCCTGGATTGAGCAACAATTGTGTCATTTTCCTATACTTTACAGATCAACTCAACATACAATATAAGTATTGTGATGCATGGGTAATCTTGTGCGTTATAAGCAACAGGGAAGGCAGTGAAACTGAAAAGCAAACCTGTGATTCCTGTTCCAGTTGATCAATGATACGAAGAACACAGGTGTCCTTTACAGTTACCCAAACGCCATTAGAACCACACACTCCTTCTCTAAAGCCAACTTTGTCTTTCTCACAGTCTCCTACAGCAGTGTCACCAACTTTTCCAAAACCATATATGACATCATAGCATGTGACAGCTATGAAAAAAGAGAGAAAATTATATAAATAATACTAACTGATTTTACAAACATAATATTTTAGATATTTGAGTTTGATGACATGTTGGTCCAGAGTTGTCACTGTGTGAGGCAACCAGGAATGAAAACAGGGACCACTAAGTTAAAAACGGTATTTGAACTTACGGCTGTTTGGGAGTTGCTGTATAGGTTCAGAAACAACCAGTTCCACAGCCTTTGAGCTATATGAAAATCCAAGTAGAGCTGTGTTGTCCAGTTTGCAAGTGTATATGATAGTTTTAGCGCATGAACTTTCAGTTGTGATATCAATCTTTTGTGTAATACATCTCAGTGAATCCATTTCTGGAAATACAAGATGGCAGATGAAAGACATCACAGATGTGGCTACTGACATACTGTACTTCAAAACAACTGTCACATTGCTGTTTCAAGACTAAATGAATAAAATTAGAAAAAGACTATTTTGCATTTCTGATAAACACTTACTGCTGCTTTTTATGTCCTGCTCCCAGCGTACTGAGTAATCAGAATGCACACAGCAGTCGAGTGCAACCACCTGATTTTCACATTTGTATCTCTTGTTACTAGGCACTTGCATACTAGGATATGGCTTAATATAGTCAATTCTGTCCCAAGTAATATGTGGCCCTATGCTTGTATTATATAAACATTCATAACGACCTACAAAAAGAAAACAGACATACATTTAATTTCAGTTTCAAAGACATGAGAACAGTTAAAACAGCTCTTCCAATCTTCTGATGCAGATTTTTTGTTCACAGTTTCTAGTAGGGCTGCAACAGTTATTTTGATAATTGATTATTCTGTTGATTACTTCGATTAATTGATTGTTTGGATGAAAAAATCAGTAATGGCTAATTAATACTTTTAAAGGGGTCGTGAACTGAGCAATCGAAATTCCCTTGATCTTTGGACATATAAGAGGTCGTTCGTTGTGCTATAAAAACATGTAAGATTAAAGGAAAACGCCACCGTTTTTCCATATTCCAATATGTTCTTCCCTCAAATTAGACGAGCTGATACATACCTCTCCCGTCTCAGTGCGTGCACTTAGCACATTCATCTCTAGACAGGATGAATTTAGAGTTTCTATTTACAGATTTCTTTGCACAGCTATATTTAGTGTGGGTGTGTGTTTGTAAACAAGCGATAAAAATGATAACTATAGATACATGAGTGAAGGTAAGCACTTCGACCTGCGTTATAATATCACCCTGGTTCACGTTGTCTGGCTGACGGAGGGGGAGTTTCAGGAGTGATGATATTACTGCGCTGAGGTCGAAGTGCTGCGAAGTGCTCTTCCGCCATACATTATAGTTATCATTTTTTATCCGCTTAGAAAATCGCCACGTTTTATTTTGTGTCACCATACTTACTCGTGTAACTACTCATGTAACCGTCTTTAAATAGGGAAAACGTGGAAGTGTTTGGTGGCTTCTAAATTCATCCCTGTTTGGATCCTAAGGAATGAATGGTGCTAAGCTAAATGCTAGCATAGTGGCGCCGCGCGCTAGAGCGATTAAGTCCACGCACTGAGATGGGAGAGGTATGTATCAGCTCGTCTAATTTGAGGGAAGAAAATATTGGAATATGGAAAAACGGTGGCATTTTCCTTTAAGAACTTTTTTTGATGAATTTGAAGTATCAGACAGCATCAGTAAGAAATTGGTCCTTTGTTCACTTCATTTGACTGTGGATTCGTTTACAAACAAGGCACAATTCGATGCAGGATTTTCAGAAAGATTGAAACTAAAAGATGATGCTGCACCGAATATATTGGATCCGATATCGCACCACACGAGTGTGATGAACTGTCTTTATTACGTGGCCACTATTGCTTTGTCTGTTATTACAGACCATTTGATATGTACTGGGTATTTATGCATTTTTTAACCTAAAACAGCAGTGTCCATCTATGAAGGATCTAGGCTGTCAAACATTCACAACTGTTAGCCAATCATAGCAGTGGGCGTTTACTTCTGAGTTTACATTTCGCCACGCCTATTCAGACATAGCGTGCTGATGAGGGGGGTTTAAAACAGGACGGAAAATAGTCTATTAATTCAAAATTATGTTGTTTTTTATGTAAAAATCTTGATATTATTTTAAGTGGACCTCAGAGAACAGTACAAAATAAAAAACAGAGGCAGTTCATGACCCCTTTAAGAAAATTATTTTTTAATGTTGTTCTCCAAACAATGTACTATAAGGCTATGAAAACAAATATAGAAAAGGCCAAGGATTCCCAAATGAGGGTTACTGATCGGGGGGGTAACTGCAGGGGGTTTGTGAGTTGAAAGTTAATAATGAAGTAAATCGAATTAAAGTAAAAAAAAAAAAATAGTGATATAT
The DNA here is from genome assembly GCA_021397915.2 of Tor tambroides. Classification (NCBI taxonomy): domain Eukaryota; kingdom Metazoa; phylum Chordata; class Actinopteri; order Cypriniformes; family Cyprinidae; genus Tor; species Tor tambroides. Next base: position 9,014 of record JAFVLL020012270.1, on the reverse strand, counting down.
CTTATTGAATCACAATTATCAAATTCAAGGTTGTGATTTAATTAAAGAAGTATATAGTCAGTTGCGCTGCTTGTTTCAGAGTGAAGAGCTCTTATTTACTGTGTTCATTTACACACATGCATCTTTGTCCTTTGGAAGATTATTTTCATGGACAGAGGTTTAAAAATGATTCCTCCAAAATAAAAACTTGAAGATTTGTTAAATCAATTGAAATTAAAAAGGTTTAGACAACTTGTAGTGTTCATTGTTTTTTTTGTAAAGAGTGAACTAAGTGTGAAAAAAATGACTTAAAAGTCACTACTTCCATTAGCAGTCGAGTCTGTGTTCTGTTTGGATGTCTAAGCAGAAGCAATATGAAACATTTTCACATAAAATGCAAGTCATATTGCAGTTTTTGAAAAATCAAAATAATACTACTAATAAAGGGATATTTTATGTTTCCTTGAATGTCAAGTGACATTCCCACAGGAATAACGCAGAAAATGTGTTATTTACTGTTAACTGAAGTGACTGTTTTCCAAGTACAGTGCACAGAAACGATTAATTGATCATCAAATTCATTGTTGATTATTTTCATTATTGATTTTTATCAATTAGTTGTTGCAGCCCTAGTTACAAAGTAATAAAATATAGAAATAAAATACATTTAAAATGTAATCACACCAACAAAAACATTGCACTCAGTTATAGATTTATGTCACATTCAGTTCATCATAAATTCCACTAACTTAGAATACTGTAGCATTAATTTTATACCAGTTTTGGAAAATAAACACATTTTAAAAATAAATACATTGGCACAACTATATGCATATATTTGAAGTATTTGCAGAATTGCAAATTTATAATCATCTTTATGAAGGTGTCACTGATTTTTATTTTATTTTATGCTGTTGGTTTATTGAAGTCTAGATACAGATGTTTAGCTGGCACAAATGAGATAATATGCAAGATATTTCAGTGACTTTGATCTACCATGGGTGCAAAGACTCACCATTATCACTAATGCTAACGCTCTTGACTGTGAGGAAGAGATTATCTGGTGAAAAAATATAATGACTGCTTGGCTGTATTTTTTCTCCTTGAAATCTCCAGTCTATATTTCCAAGGCGATTGGTGGCAGGGCAGAAGAGTGTCATATCTTGTTCAGGAAACACAGCGTCTCTTTCCCGCATGTATTTGTTATCTGGAACATATGGACAGATGTGGATGTTGCAGCTCTATGGAGCATATACTACAAACACTGTTACTGTCTTTTGTCTCTTGCATATCTGACATAATTTTGCATATTTGTTCTGAAGAAAAGTACAGCATTTTCTTTTACCAGTTTGAGCCACTGAAAGTGGATCAACATTGAAATTGAGGTCTTTCATGTTGGTCTGAAGTGCTTGGCTTATCTCCCCAGAAGTCTTTATCTCCTCAGATGATGTAATAAAGAAGTCTACGATCACACTCCCAGGCCTGCTCAAACACAATTGCATTTTAAATAAAAAAAAAAAGTATAATGACAATATCCCAGCAGAAATTTTAGGGAGAAAAAAACATCCTACCTAAAACCAGTGACAGTAGCAGAAAGGAAACCTTTTACATCCTTGTAGCTGCTACTGATCTATAAGACAAAGCTGTGTCAGATTTAAAAAAAAAACTTATCACAATAAAGTTACATATGGACTTTCCTCTCATTCATCCACGTATTTACAGTTTTGACTTAAATAGTTTTCAAGTAAAATACATGAAAATTTTACTACATAGCTGAATGAATACCCTAACAAAAACATTGAGTATATATAATTCAAATTGCACATAGTACAAGATGTTTTTATTCCACACTTACTGCCTTCTCAATATCTGCTTTATATTTCTTGAATTTGTCACTGTTCTGGTTATTCAGGCTTGCATCATAAGTCTCGTCTATTGCCAGTGACATCTGACGATTTACTGAAGTGAAATAGAAAAAAACAATAAGAAAATATAAAATATTCATCATGAATTATGATACAACTTGGTTTGTTGGTCTGTTGGGTCGGATTGCTTTCTCAACCCCAGCAAATTGCTCACAAACTGAGTTTGAGCTGAGACCATCTTGATCAGCAAATCTCAGGCTAATTATTTTAATGTGGATCAAAGCATGATTGCTCAAATATTCATATAGTGTTCAAATATGCCTAGATGAACAGAACTAACAGAGAAAACATGCACCTTCATTGGCTGGGTTGGCAATATTGATCTCAATAATGTAACTGCTTAAAAGAGACTGGATGACGGTAGAATTTCTTTTCAATATATTTTGTTTATACCTGCTCAGGATTATTGACAAAAATATTGCATACCAAATTTCTGGACATTTTTTACCAAGTCCCGTTGTTAAAGTCATTTTCAGGTTATTAACACACTTAGGTTTCTGTCAGAGAATGTGGCTTATGTGATGCTTCTGTATGTTGCCCACATTTAGTCAAAAGTTGCACAAAATCAGTTTTCTTAGATTATGCCATTTCCTGTGACTGCCAGATTTGCCTCAACTGTGATAAATTCACAGACTGAACTGAAACTGAATGTAAAAATGTATACTAAATCAATCAGAATTCAATTTAAAAACAAATCTGTGCACCACCACCAACCAACCAATTAGTTTCAGGCTTTATAAATATGTTTATTATAACATTCATTGTGAGGTAAACATCTTTGCCTTTAGATTTATTTTAGTTGCAGCCTTCCAGAGTTTGCAATAAACATATTGTAAACGGTACTTACCAGACTCTGGTGTTGTTGTTGGTATTGTTGTTACTGGTCTTGCTGTTGGTGCCTTTGTTGCTGGTTTCGGTGTTGTTGCTGGTTTCACCATTGTTGCTGGTTTTTGTGTTGTGACTGGTTTAGGTGTTGTTGCTGGTTTTGGCGTTGTTGCTGGTTTTGCTGTTGTTGCTGGTTTTGCTGTTGTTGCTGGTTTTGGTGTTGTTGCTGGTTTTACCGTTGTTACTGGTTTTGTTGTTGTTGATGGTTTCAGCGTTGTTGATGGTTTTGGTGTTGTTGCTGGTTTCACCGTTGTTGCTGTTTTCGGTGTTGTTGCTGGTTTTGGTGTTGTTACTGGTTTTGGCATTGTCACTGGTTCCGACGTTGTTGTTGGTTTCGGTGTTGTTGTTGGTGCCAGTGTTGTTGTTAGTGCCACCATTGTTGCTGGTTCCGGTGTTGTTGTTAGTGCCACTGTTGTTGCTGGTTCCGGTGTTGTTGTTAATGCCAGTGTTGTTGCTGCCATTGTTGCTGGTTCCGGTGTTGTTGATGGTGCCAGTGTTGTTGTTAGTGCCACTGTTGTTGCTGGTTCCGGTGTTGTTGTTAGTGCCACTGTTGTTGCTGGTTCCAGTGTTGTTGCTGCCGTTGTTGCTGGTTCAGGTGTTGTTGTTAGTGCTACCACTGTTGCTGTTTCCGGTGTTGTTGTTGTTAGTGTCACTGTTGTTGTTAGTTCCACTGTTGTTGATGGTTCCTGGGTGGCTGCTGATGGTGCCACTGTTGTTGCTGGTTCAGGTGTTGTTGGTGGAGATGATGATGCCGTTGGTGGCACTGTTATTGCTTTTGTTGTTAGTAATGTTATTATTGGTGGTGGTTTTGTTGTGGTAGATTGAACTAAGGATAGAGGATTTACTGTATCTTTTTTCATTAAAATAAGTGTGCATACCATATGAAATTTATAAGCACAAACTACATGTAAAATTTTGAAACAATACAAAGAGTTCAGATGCAAAAGCCTCTAAGTATGTCTGACGTTTTTCTTTAAAATTAGTATTTCTTTCTGGCTACTATGTATGGGTTTCTATGTAAGTACTGGTACTTCTGAATGGGTTGAGGCTGTGATTTAGTGCATTTGAAGTTAAAGTACTTGATGAACATATACTGTGGAGAGCATTCACTCAGTATCATTATCTCACTTTGACCAAGATGGATTTTAGAGGGTTTTGCATTGGAACTCTTCATGTACTTTTACATAATGATGAGCTGTTGATGTGGTACATTTTGTAGTTTTAACAGATTTTGCAGTTGCAGTACATTTTACAGATTTAAAGGGATAGTTCACTTTGAAATTAAAATTTGATATCTATCAGCTTTTGCCTAAGGGCACATCCAAGATGTGGTAAATTTCTTTTTCGCAGATCCAATTTTGATATTTTAGATTTCAAATCGCTCACCTGTCAGTCATATAATGGCATATAGAGATCACTGTCTCTATAAGAGGGAAAAGAACATGCACAGAAACTAGTTCAAACAATCATTCATCGTATTGACGTGTTTAAAGCGGTTTAACGACAGGGCTTGTGTGAGAAAACGAACAGTATTTATATTGTTTTTTACCTCTTGTACACAACCATGTTCAGTGTGTGACGTGTGTGCGCGCGCTCTGGCTTAGTCTGTGCAAGCGCCGGAAAGCGCCGGAAGTGATCTCTCTCGCCAGAGCGCGCGCACACGTCACACACCGGATGCGTGCAATCACTCAGATCACTTGGACATGGTTGTGTACAAGAGGTAAAAAACGATATAAATACTTTTCGTTTTCTCACACAAACCGCTCGTTTCGTGTCTTAGGCCATCAATGTGTAGTTACGATGGGGAATTGTTTAATTTGGATTTCTCTGTGCATGTTTTTTTCCCTCTTATAGAGGCAGTGACCTATACCTGCCATTATATGACTGACAGACTAGAACGGTTTGACCTAAAAATATCAAAATTGGATCTGCTGAAGAAAAAAAAGACACCTACATCTTGGATGCCCTTGGGGAAAGCTGATAGACATCAAATTTTAATTTCAAAGTGAACTATCCCTTTAATTTATGTTTATGCTATTATTACAGTGTTTATGCTATGCTATTTAGGCTGTTGTGTTACTGTGTGTGAAACTTTAGGCACCTCAGAATCCAATCTGACAATTCTGGGAATCCTGATTCAAATCTCAAAAAATCTTGATCAACATTTTTCGTATTAATTAAGGAATTTACTATCTACTAAATACTTTTTAAATATCAAATTGATTTGTGCATTTTTTATTAAATTACTTGTATACTTATTAAGTACTTTAAAAAAAATTATTACAAATAATGTTTCAAAGCTACTATGTGTAAATAACTGAACACAGAAACACATTACAACAATAAACAAAAAAGCTTTTTTCAGTATTTAAGAAAGCTTTAAGTATCTGAAGGTTTTCCTGACAAGGGGAGTAAGAGATTTTTCTCTTTTTACTTTTTTTCTGACTGTGTTTAGATGAATTTTGCATCATGAAAGCATTTGGAGATGCAAGTGCATTTGTTGTGGGGAATTATCATTTTAAAAATGTATTTACAAGCAATTTGAATGTGAACAATAATGTAAAAAAAAAAACAAAAAAAGAAGGAAAACAATAACCTAAAACAGATTTAGTACACACAGGAACATCTGTCTGGCATGAAGAGGTTTGTAGAATCACTTACTTGTTTCTGCTGTTGGAGTAAATGTCAGATCACTTGTTACTGCTGTTGTCCTCTCTGTTGTCTTTGTGGTTTCAGGGATAGTAAAGCCTATGAAAAGCAAGGGTTTGTTGATCTGACAAGTAAAAGCCTAATGGATACAGATCTTGGTTTCAGAGCTTCTAAGTTAACAATAAGATAAAAGTAATGAATATTGTCTAGTAACTAGTGAATTTTACAAAATCAAAGTAAGTGCTAAACATACCACTGAAGATTTTAAGTATTGGTGAAGATGCCATGTAAATTGCATTGTATGATCACTTACTACTCGTTTCTGCTACTGGAGTAGATGTTGAAGGACTGGTCACTGTTGTACTCTCAGCTGTGTTTGGGATCAGGGTTGAAAGACTTGTAACATCTACAAAGTCAAAAATCTAATTCAAACTGAGATATAATAAAGGCCTTTTTTGGTGTAAAAAAAAACTTTGCAAACTTTATAAACCAACCACGAGTAACATAATATAAAAATTCTGAAACTGCATTTCAAGCATTTCATGACCTGTGATCGGTGTAACATGTAAGGGCTCATGTACAGACGTTCTTTGTTGCAAAATGTTTTACTGCTGTTTATGCATTAGGGAATCAAGCCAAAGACTAAAGGAACAACTTCACATCGTTTCTGTTAGTAGAGTGAAATCCATATGTTATCTATATTGTGATTATTTTATATACAGAAAAGGATGCAACGGGAGTAGTTCTAGATACAATGCTATAATCAGCACTTCTAAAGATTAGTTACTCTTGGCATCTGTTATAGTAAAACCACAGTAAATGTTTTCCAGAGAGTTCTACATGTAAGCTAATGCTCATTTCATATGCAAAGATGTTAGCCAATCATAGCAGTGCACCTTCACACTGAAGTCTCACAGCAGACACGCCTCTTCCAACAGAGCGTTTAAATCACAGAGCAAAATTCAGGGTCTAACATAACCATTTATATCTACATTATGACTGTTTTTGATGGAAAAAAAAAAAACATAATGAGATTATGACTGCACATCAGGAAACATTATAAAATAATAAAAAATGCATTTCATTACCCATTTAACATATTAAGCAGTATCACATTTGTTGCTAATTTTACTGCAAAAAAATCATACCTGCTGTGATACTTGTTGCTGTTGGCACTGATGGTGTAGATACACTTATTGTTGTTGGGATTATGGTTGAAGGTATGGGACAGCCTACAATCAGCAAGGAAATAAATTAATCTGATTACATTACCTTTACTGTCAGACTACTTATAATGAGACTGCAAAAATGAAAATAATCAATCGGTGACGATCACACCAATTTTCAGCTTCAGTTTTAGCGACTTCTTTACCAGGTGGTGGTCGGCAGAACGCCCCATCAGCTGGAAGAGAAGCGATGCATGTGCAGGAATCATTTTGAGAGGGGCCGCAAGTGACATGTTTAGAGCATTGTTCAGAGGACCAAACATATTGATTCTCACACTTGCACTGCGTTTTGCTTGCATTTGAGAGACACACTGAAAAGTAAACAAATAATTTACATTTTGGAGCACACATATAAGAATAATTGATCAGTATAATGTGGACGGAATGGCATTTCTTCCCTTATACTTACCTGTGGTGATGTTCACACCAGAGATTTTCATGCCTTTTTTGATGCACACTGGGAATTTCTGTCTGTGAATCAAAGCCCTCAAGTGCTCTATCACAGCATCTCTTGAAGCATTGATTTTTATGTCAATGCTGTATTTGAAAGACTTAAGAGGAGCTGCAAAAATTGTGCAAAGAAAAAAATTATGAAAAACTTAATGACAAAAATAATTTAAAAAAAAAACTGCTTAAGAATTTTGTGATCACACTCATTGTTAGCTTTCATTTTAAATTAACACAGACTTCCTTACCAGTTAGTCGCCGGCAGAACACCCCGTCAGCTGGAAGAGAAGCGATGCATCTGCAGGTATCATTTTGATTGGGGCCACAAACGCCATGTTTAGAGCATTGTTCAGAGGACCAAACATATTGATTCTCACATTTACACTGGGTTTTATTTGAATTTGAGAGACACACTGAAATTAAACAAATTGTTAAGATATTTTCAGATTAACATGGACAGAATAGATTTACAGCTCTTATACTTCTCTTACCTGTAGTGATGGTTGCACCAGAGATTTTCATGCCTTTTTTGACGCACATGGGAAACTTCTGTCCACGAATCAAAGACCTCAAGCGCTCTATCACGGCTTCTCTTGAAGCATTGATTTTTATGTCAATGGTGTATTTGAATGACTTCAGTGGAGCTGCAAAAATTGTGCAAAGACGAAAATAATCGACTGGTAAAAAAAAAAAAACCTCCATTGGTCTTGGATTTTTTAATGAAGAGAGACATCTTTACCTGGTGGTGGCCGGCAGAACACCCCGTCAGCTGGAAAAGAAGCAATGCATCTGCAGGTATCATTTTGACTGGGGCCACAAACGTCATGTTTAGAGCATTGTTCAGAGGACCATATGTATTGATTCTCACACTTGCATTGGGTTTTGTTTGAATTTGAGAGACAAACTGCAAATTCAACAAATTGAAAATGTATTAGAGAACCCAAGTAGAAATGGTATTCAGATTAATGTGGATAGAATAGCATTACACCACTTTTACTACTTATACTTGTACCTGTAGTGATGGTCGCACCAGAGATTTTCATGCCTTTTCTGATGCACATGGGAAACTTCTGTCCACGAATCAAAGCCCACAAGTGCTCTATCACGGCTTCTCTTGAAGCATTGATTTTTATGTCAATGCTGTATTTAAATGACTTCAGTGGAGCTGCAAAAATTGTGCAAAGACAAAAATAATTGACTGGTAAAAAAAAACCTCCATTGGTCTTGGATTTTTTAATAAAGAGGGACTTCTTTACCTGGTGGTGGCCGGCAGAACACCCCGTCATTTGGAAGAGAAGCGATGCATCTGCAGGTATCATTTTGACTGGGGCCACAAACATCATGTTTAGAGCATTGTTCAGAGGACCAAACGTATTGATTCTCACATTTACACTGGGTTTTGTTTGAATTTGAGAGACAAACTGCAAATTCAACAAATTGAAAATGTATTAGAGAACCCATGTAGAAATAATTTTCAGATTAATGTGGATTACACCACTTATACTTCTTTTACCTGTAGTGATGGTTGCATCAGAGATTTTCATGCCTTTTTTGACGCACATGGGGAATTTATGTCCAAGAATCAAAGCCCTCATTCGCTCTATCACAGCTTCTCTTGAAGCATTGATTTTTATGTCAATGCTGTATTTGAATGACTTCAGTGGAGCTGCAAAAATTGTGTGAAGATGAAAATGATCAACTGGTAAAAAACTCCACTGGACTTTTATTTTTATGCCAGTTGTCAACATGAGTTTTAAATAAAGAGAGACTTCTTTACCAGGTGGTGGCCGGCAGAACACCCCGTCAGTTGGAAGAGAAGTAATGCATCTGCAGGTATCATTTTGACTGGGGCCACAAACACCATGTTTAGAGCATTGTTCAGAGGACCAAACATATTGATTCT
>JAFVLL020012269.1:0-13343 GCA_021397915.2 Tor tambroides | reverse complement strand
CGCGTTAAACTGACAGCCCTTATATATATATATATATATATATATATATATATTTATATATATATATTTAACTTATGAAAACAAGTAATATAAAAATAAAAACTATGTATAATAGTATAATTAATGATTCCAAAATAACTTTATATGTATATGAAACAAAGCACAAAAAAATAAATAAATAAAGCAACAACAGAAATCTGAGATATGAAAATTTTATATGCCAAATTTGCATGTAATATACCTCAGATGAAAGTACAAAAACACTGAATCCAGCGTTGGACAAAACTACATTAAACATCTTATTTCATTTCTCATTTACATGAATAGAATACATGCGGTGTAAAGCGCGCTGTCAGGCGGCTCTGGAGGAGGATTGATTCAGGCCACAGACGGATCTGATCCCTGAGGAGTCCAGCAGGATTTGGCCGTCAGATGGATTAGACTCACACTCATTAGTGAGCGGTGTGTGCTGGGAAACAGATGCTGTTCTGCTGAACGTGTGGACGCTTTACTGAAACACTGGACGTGCGAATTAACATTCAAATACACACACACAGAGAGAGCCCTAGAGAGACGGGCTGTAGTTAATTACACACACTCCTGTGTGAAGAACACTTCAATTTACAGTTGTGTAGTGGACGCACACGTCACCATCTGAACCCTGACGAACACACACTTACACCTGATCCTCACACACATCTAGCTCTAATCAACTGTCTTCACAGGGAACTACCTTCACCTGTAAAACATGGAGTGCATGAGATGTGAGTTGATAAGTTGATACTTTAATATGCATACAAATACAACACACACACAGAGCTATTCTGTTTCTATCTCATCTTCTTTCTGCTGGCTTCTCATCTTCTCCAGGTCAGGACGTCCGTATGAAGTAAAAGCCATCAGCCCAAATATTAAATGTATTAGAGTACATTATCTGACTGTTTCCTGCTCCATTTCTCACAGACACGCACGCTGATATTCATTGCTCTCATACAGTGAGAGTTGATTGTATTGCCTGAAGATTCAGTGTTGCTGCTGCTCTAATGTAGTTTGGGAAGATGAGACGTGCTTGTGAAATATTCTCATTATTTATGTTGAGTGTTTTTGTTATCTTTCCTTACCTAACATCAAATGACTATATACACAGATCTGTATGTACTGTAGTGCTCCAATGAGTCTAAACGAGTGAATCACACAAAACCTGTCAACATGTTCAGCTAGTAAGTGAAAAGGATGAAAAAATATAGTTTTGGATGAAGAAAATTAGTGTCATTAACATTTTTTTGGATTGCAGCAATATTTTAATAATATAAATATTTCATATTTCATTAGCTAAGAACTTTTCTTCTTCCCAAATTCTCCTTAGTTTAATAAAAATGGTGATATATTATTTTATTATTTTAGTAGTTGTTGCACTGAATTTAATTTATTAAAACACAAATCATCTTGTGACAAGATGATTTTCACCATTTGTAAAAAAAAAAAACAAAGGTCTTAAAGGTCTTTTTCTATTTACAAACATAATATATAATATATTATATTTATATTTTATATATATATATTACATTATAATATTTATATTATTTTTGCAAATAGAAAAAGACCTTTAAGACCTTTATGTTTGGCCTTTTTTTTTCAAATGATGAAAATCATCTTGTCATATATATATATATATTATAATGTAATATAAATATATGAAAAATATCATTTAAAAATACAAGAAAAAATATTTTAAAAAATAATAAATAGTACTTATATTATATTTATAGCTATTATGTTTATAGATAATGAAGTCTTATATGAAGTATTATATGAAGTTTTTGTTGTTGTTGTTGTTGTTTTTTGTGACCTCCACATATCTTCATGAGATTTGCCCAAAGACTGTAAACCTGTTTTCAATTAGCTGATATTCAAATCTTATTTAGGTACATTAGAGATGTTGATCAGAGTCGCCATGAACACACTAATTTTGAGTTTGCTATCCACCGGAAGCAATGCATGACGTGAACCACTCCAACAAAAAATCTCAAAACACCTCACAACATGTCATGAAAAACACACATAGTGCCTCAGGTCCTGAACATCTTGCTATCTTCAATAGAAAATGAATTTTAAGGTTTATCAGCGCACTACTGTATTGAGAGTCGACATTATCTGACCACCAACTGACTCTCAAAAGAAGCAGGACAACAACCCAAAACACAGGACTAAATCAACAACTGAATGACTTTAAAGGGGTCATATGATTTCATTTTCATGTTCATATGATGCATTTTCATTTTCATTTTCTTTAGTGTGTTATGTAGCTGTTTGTGCATGTATAAGATCTATCTAAAAGAGAAGGCTAATCCAAACCTGCTGAAAATATCTTGATCGAATTCTCCCTTACATACTCATTATGTAGAAATATTTGCATAATGCTGCCCAAATGTATACGCAAAAAAAGAAGGCATGGTTTCAGGTGTCACAGTAGGGTTGTTGCCGCCATGTTGTGGAAATGCTCTATGCCAAAGAAAAAGCACTTTATTTGGCTTCCGAAAGTGGACACAATTAGGAATCAGTGGTTAAGATTTATTTACAACACTGTTCCAGAACAGTACAACCCAAATGTTTGAGTGTGTGCAGCGTATTTTACAGAGAACAGTTTCCTGAACCTGAGAGTACAAGGCAGCAGTTTACAAAAGCTGTTTCTAAAAAATGGGGCAATTTAAACTTTGCTAGGGCAATCTGGCGCCTCTGAATCAGAGCCTGTGAGTACGTTTTATTATTTGCTATTGACTGTAAGTAAATGGTGAGGTGTAGAATAACATATGTTGTTTCCAATCGATTTGGTCATCTGCACTTTCAGATTTATTTGACTCAGGTTCGAACTGATATGGTAAAACTGACAACATTATTAACTGTCTTTATAATTGCTTTGGAAGCAGAAGCTCGCAATTACATTTCAAACACACGCTTGAGATGTTCGGCCAATCACAACGCACTGGGTCAGCTGGCCAATCAGAGCACACTAGCAATTCGGAGGGAGGGGCTTTGTAGAAATTGACGCGTTTTAGAAAAACTGGATATAGAGGCGTTACAATAATGTACAGTATGTGAAAAATAACGTGTTTTTTAAACATTAAAGCATGCTAACATATTCTCACCCACACTGTAAAAAGTAATTTGTTAAGTTTACTTAATTGAATTGTGCAAACTCGTTGCCTTAATTCAATTAAGTAATGTTAACTTAATTGAATCAAGTGTAATTTGTCTTATTTAATAGTATATTAAAAGTATTCCTTACTTATGTTAAGTCATATTTACTTAAGCCATTTAAGTTTAGTTAACTTAATTGAATCTGTGATCTGAGGTACATTGAGAATAACTATACCTAACTATATATAGTTAAAAAACACACACAGCTCTCCATTGACATTTCAAAACATTTATTTTTCAAAATGCAGAAAACAAATGTAAATCAGCATGGCAATTTGTAATAGTTGTTCATTAACAATGCTTAAATCAGAAAAAAAAAATTAAATTAAATGTTAAGAGTTGTACATTTGAAAAGAATAATATTCCCTGAGCACATTAAAACAATAAAAAGAATGCACACTCAATATACTTTAGCTTACATAGTCACAAAAACATTTGCTCATAATGTCTAACTCCTTTGACATGTATTGGAATGTCAACTTGTGTCAACAAGTAAATAAAAAAAATAAATAAATAAATAAAATAAAATTAAAAACAGCTGAATCAAGAGAAAACATGAAAATAAGCACGAAAGACCTTTCCTATCCTTGTTGTGCCCAAGCTGGACAGGAATGCCATGGAGAACTGCAGTATGTTGAAGAGTAACCTCAGGTCCTGAAAAGAGGAAAGAGTATATAACATTAGATTCCATTTTATTCTGTATGGGTAAAGAATGCCTTATTTATTGTTTTTAATTTGCTGACAATCCATTTAATTTAATGGGATAGTTCACCTAAAAAAATAAATTATCTCATCATTTATCACCCTCATGCTAACCTCTTTTTAGGAAAATAATCAATCTCTGTCAGTCCATATTTGATGCTTAAAAAAAACACACACACAGCAATTGTGACGGTAATTTGTATGAGCCCAGTTGAGGAATAAAAATCTACAGAAGACGTCTTCACAACATATCTCTCATTTTTGAAGCATTAACTTTGAGGGTCCCATCTTCTTGCATTAAATGGACTCACAGAGATGGGATTTTTTTCTTGTTTGTGTTCATCTGAAGAAAAAGACATATACATCTGGGACAGTATGAGAATGAATAAATAAACAGATAATTTTCATTTTTGGGAAGAGTATCCCTTTAAAACATCCTTTTATGCCAAGCAAAGTCATGACATACCTTCTCCAAGTTTTTCTCCTCTGTTTTTCCTGCCAGGATTAAGAGATTTTGAGAAAAAGAACTGTGATTAGTTGTAGAACAACAAAAAACACATTAATGATCAATATCTTTAGCATAATTTTCACTCATGCACTTTGTATTATATTAAAGAAACTAACCTCATATGTATTGCTTTGGAATCGCCATTCGTATCTCCCCAATTTCATATTAATCCAGCAGGTACGGGTCTGTAATATGATGGTGCAGATAAAAACAACTCAGTTAATTCATGAAGAACAGCAGATAAAACCTAACTGACCATAAATATATACCTATATACAAGACTGTAAGTACTTACTGTTGTGATGTGACAACATCTCCAAACTGTAGTGCAAAGTTATCACAAAAATCTCTTTCCTAAAAAAAGACAAGGTTAGTCATTACTAACTGGACTGAAGGAAAACAAAAGCATAGATAAGTAAACAAATCAGTAAAACATACATATATATATATATATACACACACACACACACACACACACACACACACACACCATAAACCAATACTCCATAAATTAGTCTTTTGAAGCTACAACAGTTATTCAAACAAGATCAGTGAGTGATTTTCTCTGTCTTTTGTTTGATTAACATTAATAACAGACCACAGCAGGTTTATTAATATTTCGGCTACTGTCACTTTAAGAGGCACGAATCCAATATATTGATCTACATCTGTTTTCCTCCTAATTGTTTACGTTCATTTTAGACATAACTGACTGTGTTTACGTGAATACTCAGCAAGATTAGTACTTTACATATCCGTGTGTTTATCTGAACATTCAAATGCTGCGAAACAGAACACATTCTGAAGGTGAATACTGACAGGCGTCATGTGGGTAGAATCGAGCTCAGCTGTCTTTCCGTCATATTGCACTTTTAAAGTATCAATAAGCACGTCCCGTTCTTTAATCTCCGATTCATCCGTGCTTCATCACTGTAACGTGTCAGTAATTCAAACACTGGAAGCTGCGCGGATATATTTACCAGGCGCGACATAGACAATATAACAAAATGTATATTGACACTTTATATTCGACAAAACACATGCATTAATCCGTTAACTTTGACTTTAATATCATATAATCCAGTTCCTTTCCATTAAGCTCAAACTTATATGTATATAAATACTCACCAGCTTTATTGTTTATCAGTCGAGGTCTTCCACAAAACAAGATGGCCGTTGATCAGAAAATTCTCAATCCAAACCTTGATGACGTCAGAGGTCACATGGCTTGCACAGCACTCAAACAAATCATGTAACCTTAACTGGGGATATTTGAGTAACTAATACTTTTAGCACAAATAGTAAGATTTAATAGATATACATCAGTAAGGTAAACAAACAATAGCACTTTAAGTAAAGTCAACAAAAAGAATTAAGTTAGCACATTTGTTAGATTTTACAGTGCAATACACAAAATAATGATCTTTGAAAATAGCATCATATGAGCCCTTTAACAGAAGAAAACAGACCTTCTAGAGTGACCTCAAACCCGCTGAGATGCTGTGATATCACCTTAAGAGAGCAGTTCACACCAGATATATCGAGAAAGCTGCTAAAATGAAACAACTTTAGTGCTACTGTAAATTCCTCCTGACCATGTGCAGGTCTGATGCACAATTACAGGAAACCTTGTGTGGAGGTTACTGCTTCCAGAAAAAAGACAGAATCACTTACAGCAATTACTAAAAATGAGAAAAAAAAAACAAATTAAATCAAATCAAATTAAATCAAGATATGTTTACTTTACATTCCATTAAAACACATAAAAAAAGAATTAAGTTAATTTTTTTGATCCCACTTACAGATTTTTTTTTCTTATTTTAAGCATAAACGCACTTCATTCTGATACATTTTTCAGAAAACAAGACTTAAGGTCTTTGCAGTCTGAGTCCTAAATTTTCGTCTGAAATTTTCACACGTTAAGAAAGAAATATGACCACACGTTGTCAATCACATTTACACACTGCCTCCGAAACTTTCGTCCATCATAAAAAAATTCAGATTGGGTTCGATTTTCTGTGTTTTTCGCATCCATAGCAAGCATTCTGACTTGTGACGATGATGAATACGAAAAAACGCATGCGAAAATTTTGGACTCAATGTTCAAAGACGTTTAATATCTTATGTCATTATGATTCTCAAGTAAATGTATCTTGATTTAAGATTTTTTATGTTTTCCAGCACAAATAAGACAAAAATAATTCTTAAGAAAATATTTTTTGTTTTGCAGTGTCCTTGATTTTTATTATTTTGTTGTAAATTGTAACTATTTTATCACCCAGATTTTTATATAAAATAGATATACAAGTATGTCCAACTTCATCTGAATAAATACAGTAAATATGTGTAGGGCACTATGTACTATATAGCAAATATCAAATGCTTGACTGCTTCTATCGTTACAAAATGTAAAAAAATTTAATCTCCCAGTCTAATCTGCTAAACGTGACTATAAGGCTTAAAGATATTAAGACATTATAAACATTAACATCATTTGATGTTTTTCTTTAAAGATGTGTATTGTAAAAAAAGCACTATACAAATACATTTGTACTTCAATAAATGACACATTTTGTTTGTTTCTTACCTTAAACTCTGTCTCTATGTTGGCGAGTCGTGCGAGTTCATTGCTGAGCTCTAGTGCCGTCAGTACAGGATCTTCACTAGACAGCGACAGGTAGGCGGCGCTAGCGAGCCCTTTGTACGCGTTCATGCGCAATCTGGAGTGACTGAACGAGTCGCGTCTCTGTTTCTCCGTGCACTCACAGCACTTGCAGAAGTAATCGTGCGGCCGCTCGATCCTGGCGCCCTTCATCAGCAGGATATGTACAATCTCATACTCCTGACAGTGTGCAGCCAGAATCACCGGCGTCACGTCGTGCGAAAACCGCGTCCCATCCTCGTCATAGGCGTAGAAGTCATCGTCCCTCAGTTCCTGCTCCAGCGGGCTCAAAGTCAGTCTCAAACCACCTGCGAACGCCGGATGAGCCAAAATGGCCTCCACGATTCGCACGTAACCTTTGCTGATCGCCAAAAGAAGCGCATCGCCAACGCGCGCCAACCCGTCCTTCTTCAGCAAGAGCTCTGTGACCTCCAGGTGCTCGTTGCCAACTGCTAACTGCAGCGCGTTTTGCCCCATGTAGTCCACGCAGTTGAAGTTGAGCGTTTTGGACTCGTCCAGCATCTTGCGGACGACGGGAATGTTGCCGTACTCCGCTGCTTCGAGGAAACGCTCCTCCTCCGCCGTGAGGCTGGTGCCACGTTCGTTGAACATGTAGGCGGGGCCTCGGATGGCCTGCCGACGGCCCTTCTCTCGCAGGGTGGTGTGCCTGCGATGCATGACCTCTGACCTGAGAGAACACAAAAAAATAAGTCTTGGTCAACACGAAATGGCTTTCGCAACCTATATTAGCTACATGATGTTTTGTATTTCAAGGGTTAGTTCATCCAAAATTAAATTTCTGTCATTAAATACTCACCCTCATGACATTCCAAACCTGTAAGACCTTCATTTATCATTGGAACACAAATTAAGATATTTTTGATAAAATCCAAGAGCTTTCTGACCCTCCATAGACAGCAACATAACAGACACATTCAAGCCCCAGAAAGGTAATAAGGACATTGTTAAAATAGTCCATGTGACATCAGTGGTTCAACCATAATTTTATGAAGCTACAACAATACTTTTTGTGTCCCAGGAGAGAAAAAATCCTTGAAGAGTCTCTTTTTTTGCACACAAAAAGTATTCTCGTAGCTTCATAACATTACGGTTAAACCACTGATGTCACATGGACTATTTTAATGATGTCCTTACTACCTTTCTGGGTCTTGAACTTGGTAGTTGCGTTGCTGTCTATGCAGGAACAGAAAACTCTCGTATTTCATCAAAAATATCTTAATTTGTGTTCCAAGGATAAACGAAGGTCTTACGGGTTTAGAACGATATGAGGGTGAGTAATTAATAACAGAATTTTCATTTTTGGGTGAACTATCCCTTTAACAGAAGTAAAACAGAGTATAAAAAATATTTTAGTTCATTGCAAAGGTAAATTTTCTAATTTTCATTTATTTTAAGTTGAAGTACTAAAATTACTAAAACTAAAACTGAAATAAAAATCAATAAAACTATACAGACATATTTAAATAATAATAATAATAATAATAATATTTAAAACAAAATTACTAATCCTCATAATATACATACTGTGATAACAAAGATACTAAAAAACATTGATTTTAACAACACCAGGAAAACGTCACAAACTAGCTGTAAAAGGTTGCTGCCGATTTGCTTAAATGAGTGTGTTTAATTCAACTAGTCTAATCTGTTCTGCTCACTGCACAGCATGAGATTCAATCTATAACTGTTTGTCAATAGACTGACGGTCTAAAATGGCCAATCACAGCTCTCCTTTTAGAAGCCGCTAAATTGGGCTTTCACGCCACATGAGACTGTCTGACCTCTGATTGGCCCAATAATCAATGACATCAGAGATCAGCTCAGGGCTGCAGCGCTTTCAATGGATCTCACACAAACAGACACGTGATGTTCAACAGTGGGAGCAAAAGCTAAGAAACTGCCAACATTCAACACACATTTCAGTTTTTGTCATTTCCAGATAAGAGTCTGTGTGATAACAGTCTGATTTTCCATCATAAAACACAAGAGGGTGAATATATCACACTTTATAAATGACATGATGATTGCAGGATGCAAATGCTATATTTGTTTGCAAAATCATATCAATTTTAGCCCTCTTGATCACAGTCTTGTCTAAAATTGCAACACGTATGCCTCAGGAGAAAATCCATTTTCTCAGAAGCGACTAGTTTTACAAACAAACTGCTTATACAGCGTAGAAACATAAATACACACATACACACGCACACACACACACACACACACATGAAACATACATGTGCAGCAAGCAGATCAATATGTCATCTGGTGCATGCTGTGCTGCTCTGAACATTTGATTTCCAAATGCTGTCAAACTCTCTGTGAGCGAGATGTTTCATACTGCAGCAAATCACGAGAGTCACAACCCGCTATACAACAAAAACACTCTCAGCTTTTACACACACACAACCCCAGAGAGATAATTCAAAGTTTTCTGGCTAGACACACCAATGCAGCATATGTTGTTTAATTAGTGGTGTTTGTTAAGTCAAGCATAATTATTGCTGTTGCTCATATTTATATTTATGAAGATCAAACCTCTAACACTAAGTATGAAAGTCCAGTGTGTGTGCACTGTGTGTTGTTGAGGAGCTGTGGTGCTGGTGCTTCACTAAGTGATCAGATGCACTATTTTCACCTGCTGGAGAAGAAAACAGGTGAGAAAATCCTACAGATGCACACTGAAAGACCCGAGACACATTTACTGACCAGAAGATCACAGAGATGCAAGGATTCAAGACTACTGAAGACCAGACAGAACGAAAACACCTAGCAACCACCCCAGCCACCCTAGCAATCACTTAAGAATAATGTCCTTGCAACCACCGTGAATACTCTAGCAACCACTTACAGTAGGAATGCCCTAGCAACATCTTGCCAACCACCCTGAACACCCCAACAACCACTTAAGAATGCCCTAGCAACACTCTAACCACCACTTAAAAATGTCCTAGCAGCACCCTAACAACCACTTAAGAATGCCCTAGCAACACTCTAACCACCACCTAAGAGTGTCCCAGCAACGCCATAGTAACCACCCTGAACACCCTAACAAACACTTAGGAATGCCCTAGCAACACTCTAACAACCACTTAAGAATGCCCTAGCAGCACTCTAACCACCACCAAAGAGAGTCCCAGCAACACCCTAGTAACTGCCCTGAACACCCTAGCAACCATTTAGGAGTGCCTTAGCAACACCATAACAACCACTTAGGAATGCCCTAGCAGTACTCTAACCACCACCAAAGAGAGTCCCAGCAACGCCCTAGTAACTGCCCTGAACACCCTAGCAATCACTTAGGAGTGCCTTAGCAACACCCTAACAACCACTTAAGAATGCCCTAGCAACACTCTAACAACCACTTAAGAATGCCCTAGCAACACTTTAACAGCCACCTAAAAGTGTCCCAACAACGCCTTAGTAACCACCCTGAACACCCTAGCAACCACTTAGGAATGCCCTAGCAATGTCCTGGGATCCACTCTGGACACCCTAGCAACTACCTGAGAATGTCCTGGCAGCACCCTAACAACCACTTAAGAATACCCTAGCAACACCCTAACAACCACCTAAGATTGTCCCAGCAACACCCTAGTTACCACCCCAAACACCCTAGCAACCACCTGAGAATTCTAGCAACGCCCTGGCAACTATCTAGCAATACTCTAGCAACAGCTTGGCAACCACCTACTATTTCTTCAGAAAAAGTGAAAAAGTGTAGAGTAGTTTTGCAGTGATGTTTAGTCAGTCAGGTGGGCCAGCGGTCACCTAACACTCTGCTCCTCAGAGACGAATAAAAGAGTGACGTGATAAAGAGACAGTGGAAAGAAGATTACACAGCGCTCTGACACATCAAACACTGAACAGAGCGGCTGAAAATGGAACCCATTCAAACAGAGCGACTTCCCCCACATGAGAGAGAGAGAGTCCTGCTGAGCGCAGGTGCATAAACTGCATGTGTTTGCATAAAGTCTATGTTGAATAAATGTGACCAATATCTGTGGCACCACCTCTAGCACCAAACTGATTTTCAAAAATAATTACATTTTTACTTTTTCTGAGGAAAATGTGACCATTGTTTAACTTTATGTTGTTCCCTGCAATACATGATTTATTCTATAAACCAATGTAAAAAAAAAAAAATTACCTTGTTTCACTTTGTTGCTAGAGTGTTCTGGCTGGTTGCTAAGTGGTGATTTACTGACTCCAGAGCCCAACTCCAAGTCTATATGATATTCTGGTCTCTATATAGGTGTTTCTGCACAGATAAAGCAAATAGGGCCAGATTTACTAAACAGGGCAAATTAGCATTAGAGGGGAAAATTCTGTGTGTGATTTACTGACAATGCGCACATTAAAGAACACAGACGCAGCCAGATCTTTTCCATAATGACCAGCGCAATCGAGATGGTCCTCACTGCAGAACACAAGATCCAGGGGGCATGGTTGGATCTAGATCCAGCTCCTCCCACCTTACATATACATGAGTGAAGTTTAAACAGGGAATGAATTATGAGTCCATCCATATGGAGAACATGTGGAGCTGATGGACACATACTCGCAGAGAAAAGGAATAATATGCAAACTTGGTCAATCCTTTCATCCTACTGTACTGTAGATCACCTCTCATCTCTCTCTTGTACCAGCATCAGCATAGAAATGGATTTTTTTGCTCCTCATCAGCACAAAGAATGAAAGGAGCAGCTGGAATCAAAATGAGAGAGGAAGACTACAAGCCAGAGGAGTGAGACAGATGAAACAGAGCGGAAAGAGCGAGATAAAAGAAGTGATGACCCTCTTTACAAACGCTTTGAAACGACGGAGCTTCTGTTGATATTTTAAACCGGGAGAAAAATGAAAGAAAAAATGAGGAACAGGAAGCTGTGACCAGGAAGTGACTGTTTTCATACCAGACAAGAAGAAAACACCTATCAACCACCCTAGTAATCAAATGGCAAAAGCACATAACAAAATTTCTCAAAATTTAACTAAATTTAAAATGAAACTGAAATATTAAAAAAAGTAAAATATTAAACTACAATAGTATATAAACAATACTAAAATACACTGGAAGTGACCAGCTCCTATTTACTATACAACACAAACACATACACACACACACACACACACACACACACACACAAACACACACACACACACACACACACACACACACACACACACACACACACACACAAAAGCACATAGTTTATATGAGAAGCTCCATTCTAAGGCAGCATCCTAACTAATATGGCACCCTACATAGTGCACTTCTCATGTGAAGCACACAAGAAACACAACTCAAAACTGAGTCCATTCAATTTGACTTGCTAATCTGACCTTACAATACTCTAAGCACAAACATACCTCACAAACATACATACATATCTGATTATATATTCCATTTTGTAATAGACTGTACTATTTTTAGCAATACCCTTCTGTAATGTTCTTACATCATGGTTTTTATTGATCAGAATGGGTTTGTATTGGGTGTGGCTAATTCAGGCCAATCTGAAATTATTATAATATATATATATTACAATTATTATAAATGAGTGAGCACTTACAAACCTACAGTAAACTGCATGATTCTCTCCTGTCTAAGTTTCACATAAAATAGTGAGACTTTTTTTTAAATGAATTTCAACAATATTTTGTAGCACTCTCTGTATCTGAAAAAACCAAAGTGAGGAGAATACTCTTTCATTTTTATCCTTCTTACGTTGTTTACTTCTGATATACTACTACTACTACTACTACTACTACTACTAATAATAATGTATTATTTATATTTTACTAAATTTTTTTTATAATTTTTCATTTCTATTATAATATACTATAAACATATTATTATTATTGTTAATTTCTATTTATTTTTTGATTACGTTGGCTCAGGCGTACACAACACAACAAAATCTCCACAACCCAACAAACTCTCCACAATACAACGGAAACAAGCCACGACACAATGAAATTAGCACAACACAACGGAAACAAGCCGCAACACAACGGAAACAAACTGCAACACAATGAAATTAGCACAACACAACGGAAACAAGCTGCAACACAACGAAATTAGCACAACACAACAGAAACAAGCTGCAACACAACGAAATTAGCACAACACAACAGAAACAAGCTGCAACACAACGAAATTAGCACAACACAACAGAAACAAGCCGCAACACAATGAAATTAGCACAACACAACGGAAACAAGCTGTAACACAATGGAAACAAGCCACAA
>JAFVLL020012268.1:0-11664 GCA_021397915.2 Tor tambroides | reverse complement strand
TGGAATCTATGGGATATTTTCAAGAGAAAGATGAGAAACAGTGGATCCAACAATCCAGACGAGCTGAAGCTCAATAGTGCCTCAGCAGTGCCACACCTCACTGATGCTGGAGTTTGTGCTAAAGGAGCCCCGACCAAGTATTGAGTGCATAAATGAACATACTTTAAAGAACTTGAACTTTTCTGTTTTGTTTTTTTATTGATCTTAGGAAATATTCTAATATTTTGAGATACTGGATTTTTGACTTTCATGAGCTGTAAGCTCTAATCATCAAAATTAAAACAAAAAAACTTTCAAAATGTTTACTTTACATGTAATGAATCTTGAATATATGAAAGTTTCACATTTTGAAATAAGTCACAAAAATAAATGAACTTTTTCACGATATTCTAATTTTTTGAGATGCACCTGTAGATATAATGGTCACATTTACCACTGTTCCACAAATCTTCATGGGCAAAATCCAATCATTTCTATGGAAACCCGTTTCCGCTACGGAATAAGAAACATAAAAAAAAAAAAAAAAAAGTAATTATCTGACTAATCTCACAATTATGAGTATTTATATCACAGTTCTGACTTACTTTCTCAGAAACTAAGAAATGCAAGAAAAAGTTTAGGCCTATCTCTCAATTCCGATTTATGCCCCAAATTCTGAATGAGATGTAAACTCACAATTGCAAGAAAAAAAGCCAGAACTATAAAATAAGTTGCAATTACCTTTTTGTTGTTGTTGTTGTTTAATTCCATGGTGGAAACTGGTTTTACATACATTTCAATAGAATCCACGCCATCGGGAACTTCATGTGAAGGCGTGGTCACATATTGTTCAGTGAATTTTTGCAGCCAAAATCAAGTAATTTCAAAAGAAACTAGAAAATTCATGGGAGAGTGAAAGATTTCCACCAGGGCAGACTTCATTCTATTTGGTCACAAGGATTTGTGAATCAGGAGCTTCTCATGAATTAAGAATTCATTCCTTCATTGTAGGCTATTATAAGATCCTGTTTCCTCATTTTAGTAACTTTGGCCACAAATTAAGAATCTGTTACCTTGTTTTAGAAAATCATGACAATGTTGTACTAATTTGGTCCCCTTTTTTGATTTCATTAAACAAATTTGTACAATGTGGCCATAATTTACTAAAACAAGGAAACAAATTTTTAATTCGTGGCCACTATATATACATAGTGTTGGGATAACGCATTACAATTAACACGAGTTACGTAATCAGATTACTTTTTTCAAGTAACTAGTAACACATTACCTTTTAATTTACAACAACATATCGGAGTTAATTTTTCAAATAAGTTACGCCAGTTACTTTGTTTTCCCATTTATTGACTGATAGCTCTTGTGAATTTACATTTCCTTCAGCCTGAGGCTTATTCAGTGGTCCTTGATTTATGCAATGAGGTACAGCCATGCTGAAAGGTATAGCGCGCTCAAAAAAACAGCCCCACACCATTATCCCTCCTCCACCAAACTTTACAGTCAACACAGTGCAACCAGACAAGTTATGTTCTCCTGGCATTCGTCAAAGCCAGACTCGCCCATCAAACTGCCAAAGCGTGATTCGTCACCCCACAGAACATGTTTCCACTGCTCCAGAGTCCAGTATCGGCGTGCTTTACTCCACTCAATTCGACGCTTGACATTGTACTTGGTGATGTGAAACTTGCATGCAGAACCATGGCTAGGTGCTTGATTTTATACAGCTGTGGCAATGGGTCTGATTGAAACACGTAAATTCAACAATTCAGACGTGTATCCCAATACATTTGTCCATATAGTCGCCACAACTTACATTTAAGCAGATAATGTTATCTTTATATAGCATATGCCCTTCTAAAGGAGAAAGTAAAAGCTCTCTTTTATCTCACTGCCACACGAATATCTCCAACTTGGCAGCCATAGGGAATAAATCCTTGGAAGGGAGTTTAACTTATTTACTGCTTTTTTTTTTTAGAGATAAAATATAGTCAATGATAAAAAACTGAACCTTTTTCTTTTTCAGAAGACAACAACTGTTAATGGCAAATGTCACTACCATGATGCCAGAGCATTGCTATGAGGTTATAGGGTTAACGTTGAAGTCTGTAACACAAACCAAGACACTGGCCGTCATTGTGCATGTTGTACAAAATAAGATTTAATAAGGAAACAAACACCCATAAATAAGAATACTAAGGCAAAGGAAGCCAAATACTCATTTAGAACCAAACCCAGGAAGAATTTACAAAGAATTTCTTTGAAATGTGTTTGTTTTATTCGGTTATCCTCCATGTGTTGGTTAAAATTTGACTAGTTAGTAGTAGAACTGGTTTGGATTCTAAAATATTCTAAATTCAGACCAACACAGACAGCAGGTTCTCTAGAACTAGCTTTGAGTGGAGTGTCGAGTTAATACATTTGTTTCTTTCTTTACCCAGTGTTATACAACTCAGCGTACAACTTCATCTCTTTTCATGATACCACACTGAAACGTCTTGCAATACTGGGAAATACTGAGAGCAAAGAGAATTGCGAGACTGCCGGATTTTTTTTTTAAATTAATGCACTTATACTCAAGGGTGAATCTCATGAAAACTGATATAAAATGTCCAGGTCTCATTTTAAAAAGCTGAAGAAATAAATTAGATTTTGCTTAAAAATGAAGCCTATCTATTTTTTAATACGACAAGAAAATTACATTCTCTCCTCAAGTTCTCGTTACCGTAATAAAGATGTATCATTTAAATTCCAAAGTACTATTTTAATCATGCATTATGGCATTATGCGTTACACTGAAATTATGTTTTTAATAAAAAGAACAGGATAATAATTCTTACTGTATTATGGTATGAGAATGAAATTTTAAACATTCTTATATGAATTTGAGAGGCTGAAATGTCATGAAAATGAAACCTGTTTTAGGAATATTAATATTTGCTTGCATTGTGATATAATTTTACACCCAAATTATCATTACCATAACATATAAAGATGTATAACTATTTACAAAACTGTAAATAATGTATGTAAATGCTGTTTTTATTAAAAAAGGACTGAAAATACATTATTACTGTATTACAGTAATGAGAATGAGATTTTGAGGTAATGAGAAGTCATTAAGCAAATTTCACAAATTCTCATTACCGTAATGCATTAAAAATATTTAAAATTGCAAGTTTGCATTATGGTAGTATGTGTTAAACTGAATTTTTGAAGTTTTTAATAAAAAAAAGAATGTAAAATTATCATCCGTGTATCACGGTAATGAGATTTTTGGTGCATTACGGTAATGAGAAACATTTCTTTTTTTGCATTATTATAATGAGAATTTGGAGAAAATGTGTTTGTCTCAAAAATATGTCAGAATGTAAATCTTAATGGCTTCATTTTATTAACGCAAATTATAATTTTCTTCCTTTCAAATATATATGGTGAATTATGACCCAGACATTTCTTTTTCAGGTTCATGCAAATAGGTTATTTGTTTGCATTCACTCTGAATAGCCAAAAGAACTGGAAATCGGTGGTAATTCTGTGCGAGCACATTGGTTTTCATCAGTTTGGTACTAAGGCAATGAAGAATACGCAATAGAATCAACAGAAACGGCAGTGGACCACCAATAAAAGGAGAAAAATCAAGAACCAAAAATACCGGGTAGTTCACATTGTGCAAAGTTGGGCTGATTGCTTTGTTAAGCCAATACGAGTCTGTTCTGAGCACGACCAAACTCTCACACACTGCATCAGTAATACAGCCTGAAGATCAGATCCAGTTCGGTCCGGCTCTGGATAGTCTGGTGTAACGTTGAGAAGCCTCGGGGCGATGGATGTCAGTATGAAGGTCCTGAATGCAGGTCAATGTCCTGTTGTTTCAGGATATTGAGGAGAACTCCTTCAGCAGGACGTCCTGACTCATGGTACTCAGAGACACGTTCTTCCTCACGTTCAGACTGATGGAGCGAACCTGGAAACACAAAACCCGCATCTGTGCATCAAAACAAACTCGTTTCCTGAAGGCTGTCATCGTAAACTGAGGTGCGCGTGAAGCTGGTCATGAGTTCACTTCACATTAAAATTTAACGCAACAGTGTTCCCTCAGAGCAGAGGGACTGAGCTCAGAAAAAGAAGAGTTGGGCTCATACGGAAATGTTCGGCTTTACAATATAATAAACAGACAGTATTAAGACTGTTGATTATGTGTTGTATATTTGCACATCATGTAACAGGTTATGTTTATTAAAACAATAATTGAAATATACAAGAAATGTGGTCATATTTGTGCAAGGTTATAGAATTAAGGGCTATAATAATAAATTAAATCATTCATAATACTACTAATAATAAATAATTTAATAACAATAATACTAATACTACTTCTACTACTACTAATATTAAATATTATTATTATTATTAAAGTATATTCTTATATAATTTCTAGGTGCATGTCTCACTTTTCCAAATATATTCTCCAAATATTCCTCTGCATGAATAGGGCTCTATGAAATCAGTTTTATTTTCCCCCAAAATTGTGTTTTTCTTTGTAATTTTTCTGGGTGTCTTTTTAATGATTTAATTACATTTTAATAACATTTTAAATAGGACATTTAATCAGTTAAATTCATAGAACTTTAGCAACGTAATAATTTATTATAATTTTAACAATAATATGAAATGGAATGGCCTATGATTTACTTATTATTATTATTATTATTATTATTATTGTTAATATTATCATTATTATTTGAACAGAAATTCTGTGTTGTCTGTTTTATTTGTCTGTTTTATGATTTATTAAAAATTCATTATCAAAAACAGCGCTAATCAAGTGAATAAATAAAAATTTAATTTAATAAATCTTGCAAAATGAAATTTGAACAATTTTGAAAAATTTATTTAATTTTTTTGGCAAAAAATGCTGTACAACAAAGGTTTACAGGTGAAATTAACACGTGGATTAAAATTTGTGCAATATTGTGAGATATTCCTTAATAAACTGTATTATTATTGTTATTATTATTGTTATAACAGTAACACATTTCTGTCAATTTCTGGTTCAAGTTAAACTGGACTGTTATTTTACTGGGTTGTAGTGGACTTGAGTTGAGTTTAAAGTAAATGGTGAAGTGACTCTCAGAGCATCTCTGGAGATGAAGTTTCATGTGAAGCATCTTCATAAAGTGAAACAACAGATGCTGAAAACCACCAAATTCTGTGACGTTCTGCGTTGTACTGGAAATACTATTTTTATAACTGGATTCTGTGATTTCGGCCAACTTTTCTTTGCATTCTGTACTATGCAACACAAAGTTAACATAGCCAAAGGAAGGAAGTAGCTTGGCAAGCAAACTCAAAAGCTTACCAGCTCCTTGAAAAAGCCGGCCTCTCTGGGCTGCTCAGAGTAACGCTCAAACTGATCCAGACCATCTTGCAGCTTCAAGGTTAGCGTGTCGTAGTTTGTGCGCACCACCTCCAGCACCTACAGGTCAGAAAATGACATAAAACACCAATACAACTACAAGAAATCTTCCAGCCCCAACACAACAATGCACCGACAGAAATCCACTTACAAGGAAAGACTTTGGCATATTGCCCGTTTTATAACAATGGACCTGAACTGAACTACAGGAAGACATGTTACAGGATCACATGACTACTGATACAGATATGAACCACCACAACTGGCACAAGCTCTCTGCTGACCACTGTTGATCAGCTGACCAAGCAAGATCAGTGGTAGTTTGCAAACTTCTCATTCATCTTATAATATCGAACATATAATATTTGCTTACTTGTAGTTGGTCAAATACAGGAAATGGACAAAATAATGTATCTAGGACTGTTTGTCCCTGCATTAACACTTGTGGTTTTATAATTTATATTTTAGAGTTTCAAAATGTTGACTTTCAAAATCATTACATTTTATTTACATTACAAATGTTATGAAAAACTGCATTTATTTTGTCCCTGTATTTAAAAAAAAAAAAAAAAGAGCTCAAACCCTGGATTTTTTTTTTAAATAAAATCAATTAAATATAATAGTATTTTATTACATTTTAATAAATACTTTATTAAAATGTAATGATATTTTTGAATAATTTTTAACTTTTTTTTTTTTTGTCATTTTACCTTAAAAATATTTTGGTAGCATATTTGTAGATGTTTTACTTGTTTTAAAAAATAGGTGTTTTGTATAGAATCATTTTTATTTAATGTAATGGTATTTTACTACATTTTAATAAATATTTTATTTTTGAAATAATAATAATATTTAAATAATATTTTCTGTCATTTTACCTTAAAAAATGGTTTGGTAGATTCCTTTGGTAGCTATTTTATTTTTAACTTTAAAAAATTTTTTTTTTAACTTTTTTAAATAAAATTATTACATGTATCACTTTACCTTGGAAATTTTTTTTTGGTAGAATTTATTTTTTGTATTAATGGTATTTTACTACATTACTACTTTGATAAATATTTTATTAGAATGTAATGGTATTTTTATATTTAAACATTATTTTCTGTCATTTTACCCTGGAAAAAATATTCTGGTAGATTATTTTGGTAAATCTTTCATTTTAATTAAACTCTCTGAAATAAAATCACTTCAATTAAATGTATTTCATTACATTTGACTAAACATTCTATTAAAATGGAATTATATTTTTGAAATATTATATTTCTGAAACAATAATAACATTTTCTGCTACTTTACCTTGGGAAAAATAAATATTTTGGTAGCAATTTTTGGTAGAACTTTTAAAATAGATTCCCAAGTTAGATTTTGAAAAAACTGAGGGAATCTTAGACCCTCTTAGACCCTTCGCAAATTGCAATTTTCCTTCTTTGTTAGTACGTAACAATGCACTAATTTTTGCTTTTACGATATGAGAGACAAATCAAAACGGTTTTCTGTTGCAATCACGGAAAGACATTGTTTCAAAATAGCGTTCCCACAACTACAAGCTGTCTGAGGTCACACTGTGAGCAGTAATTTTACATCAGATGGGTCTGGAGTTTGCCTGGGACACTTCAGGGCATGAAACGGGCTGATGGACCACAAATCCCTACACTTAAACTAAACTAAGAGAGCCAGAGAGGCTGGACAGAGGTCTGTTAGAGGTCATGCGGGAGCATCTGGCAGAGCGAGATAAAAGAGACGAGAGTTTGGGACATAACCATCTGTAAAACTGACCTCACTTCCAGCACACGCCATCATTACCCTACAGATCAAAGGCTAATTAAGCAACACCTGTGACCACAAACACCTGTGACACACATATATATAGTGTTCTGCTTATTCAGATTACACTGATTCTCTCATATGACAGGACTGAATTAAAGTTGGGTGATAAGACGGTGCCACAGTACACAGACATTTACGCAAAAAGTGTGGGTGTATGAAGATGCATAAAAAGCTGAATATAGCCATTTTACTCCGAAAATGTTATTTCCAGCTCAAAATAAATGATAATTCGAAATGTTGTGGAAATTATTTACATTATAATGCTGTACAAAGAATTATATATGAATATTATATTAATGTTTTATTACTATGTTATTATTATTAAGTTTTTTTTTTTAAACTAATATATACCATTAAAAGGTTTGGTGTTTTGTGTATATATTTTTTTTTACTACTATATACACCATTAAAAGGTTTGGGGTCTGTAAGACTTTTAATGTTTTTGAAATAAGTCTTCTACTTTTTTGGTCAAAAATACAGTAAAAACAGTAATACTGTAAATATTTAAATTGAAACTGTTTTCTATGTGAATGTGTATTAAACAGGGGTTAAAGCAAAAAAAAATCTTTTGACTGAAAATCTTTCCTCGGCCAAACACAGCCATACCTGTCACACACCCAGTTTAAGAGCCGTGTTTTTCTTCTTGTAATTAGGAGCGCTTGTCCTTCTAATTTAAAAAAATTTAGAAGCACCTTCTAATCAATAATAAAAATTCTGATCAAAAATTAGCCTTCCTAATACGAGGTGACATTTGACGACTCAAAGTGATTTACAGAGGTATTTTCTTTTTACCATTTGTGCCAAATTCAAAAATTTATGTTTATAAGCTTTTTAAAATTTTGATTTAAAACAATGTAA
Source organism: Tor tambroides (assembly GCA_021397915.2). Classification (NCBI taxonomy): domain Eukaryota; kingdom Metazoa; phylum Chordata; class Actinopteri; order Cypriniformes; family Cyprinidae; genus Tor; species Tor tambroides. The sequence continues at coordinate 3,569 of JAFVLL020012268.1, read as the reverse complement.
TAAGAAGCAGAATAAGACAAATAAGTTACCAATCATATGAAATTAGTATTAATAAAAAATTAATTTGTACTACAGAGGTGGCACAGAAGAACACAAAAGTGGCTTGTAGTTGTAGGTACATTTTTCAGACGTTTAATGAGGCTCAGAGGTGGCATGAGTGCAATTAAATTCATAGATTCATGTGGAGATTAAAGTTTTAAATATAAAATTTTGAATACAGAAATATTAAATGAATTAAATAACTGAAATGATACGCTAAAAATGAAACCGAAACCACCAGCAGGTGGCGGTAAGTCACTGATTTGATCACTGAATCATTCATTCAATTGATTCGTTCGAACGGCTGATTCACTGAATGAAGGAAGTGACCGTGTTTATGAATGGGTAATCATGAATCACTGACTCACTAGATTCGTTCAAAAACGCACTTTCACTCATGAATGAAACACCGCTGTGTTTGCTTTTAGAGATGCGCAGCGGCTCAGCTGTTACTTTATTTGGAAAAATTTCATTGATAAAATAGAGTAAAATCATGCAGTACTTGTTTATTGATCTGTTGTATTAAACCAATATCACATTTGCAAACTCCCTTAATAATTATTAAAAGCTGTCACTCTCCTCATCGCGATCTGTGGGCGCACAGACAATGAGAGCGCGCGAGTGAGTGAGTTATCAAAACTCAAAAGCACATGCAAATGTGATACATTCCATCGGAGCCTGCAGGAATGAATAGAATTATTATTATTATCCGCAATCCCGCGCCGAAATTCAAGTTGTGCTCTGTGTTCTCTGCTAATAACCCGACTGTGAATGATGCGAGGCGTTACTGTTGTCAGTGAGAAGCTGCAGCCGCGGCGGGGATGATTTTTGGTGTGCCGGCAGAACAACAACAGTGCGCTACGTTTCTTTTCCCCTCATTTTTTCCAATTGACGGAAATCCGTCGTAGACTTGCTGCAGTTAACGGAAATCCGTCGTAGCGACGGAGAACTTTAATCCATGGTTAAATATGTGAATTTATTTCTGTGATCAAAGCTGAATTTTCAGCATCATTACTCCAGTCTTCAGTGCCACATGATCCTCAGAAATTTCTGATTATTATCAATGATGAAAACAGTTGTGCTGCTTCATATTTTTGTGGAAACCACAACACGTTTTTTAGGATTCAAAAAAATAAATAAATAGAAAGTTCAAAAGAACAGCATTTTTATGAAAATCTAAATCTTTTATAACATTGTCTTTACTGTCACTTTTGATCAATTTAATGCATCCTTGCTGAATAAAAGTTTTTATTTTTTTAAAAAAAAATCTTCCTGACCCCAGACTTTTGAACGATAGTGTTTTAATAAATAGGAAAATTAGATATAAATTACTCTATAATTCAATGAGGCTAAAAGTTAATGTTCTTTGTAGAAACTCATTAAAATCTCATTGAAGTCTGTTTGATCTTAAGACATCAAAACGTTACTTGACTGTCAAAAGCGTCCATCTGAAAGTATTGAGTTACCTGATCTTCTGAGAGCTGCGAGATGTGGTTCACAGCGGCGTATGACTCAATCTTAGGGTTGAAGTGGTTAATAATGGCTCTGAAATGACAGAAACAGGGAAAATGAGATATAATTTAAACATGTGACCCGCACTGAAACAGCCCAGGAGCCCCATAATGGAGGTCCTGTGACACATCTGTGTGAGGATAAAAGGTAGCGTTACAGAGTTTTCAAAGGCGTGGTTCCTTTAAATATTCTGCTGTAATGCTTTGCATTATACATGCTGCAAAAAAACAGCGCTCGACTTCTTTTGTGCGGCACAAACACATGGTGACATCTCTGAAAGCCCGGAGAACGCTTCCACATTACCCCAGACTCTAAAATCAATAATTAACTCACCATGCCCCTCGCACACGAACAAAAATAAAGACAAAAACACACATTTTACTAAAGCTAGCCAATGCTGGTCATAGACTTCAACTAAAGCAGCGCAAACTAGGATTGTGATCTTTCACCGTTTCATCCATCTTTACAACATAACTGGTATGTAAATGAAAGTACGTTATATAAAAAGACTTTATTTTTATTATTGTTTTTTTTCTTTTTATACATCTTATGCCTTTTATAATCTATTAACACACACACAAAGAAAAAAAAAGACAAAAACAACAATACGAAAAAACAAAACCAAATCAAAAGCAAAATAAATACAATAATAAACAAATATATAAATAAATATAAGTAAATAAATAAATTATACATACACAACAAAAATCAAAGGAAAAACAAAACAAAAAATAAATAAATACCAAAACAACAAAAACACTAAACAATAAAGCAGAGAAAAAAAAAAATAAATAAATAAATAAAAAAAATAAGGAATACCAAACAGACCAAAGACACGAAACAAGTAAAAAAACAAACAAAAAAAACAAATCAAAAGCAAAATAAAAATAAGTAACAAATACAATAATAAACACATTTATAAATAAAGTAAATAAATAAATAATACATATACAACAAAAAACAATGGAAAAAAACAAAACCAAAAACCAAAACAACAAAAACCATATCAAAATAAAAAAGCAGAGAAAATAAAATAACAAAAAAATAAACAAAACCAAACAAACCAGAGACAAAACAAAATAAAAACAAAGTACAAAAAACAAAACCAAAATAAAAATAAGAAATAAATACAATAATAAACAAATATATAAGTAAATAAATTATACACACACATAAATATAAATAACAAAAAAAAAAAAAAAAAGAAAAAAAAAAAAAAATCAAAACCAAAAATAAATAGATAGCAAAAGAACAAAAACATATCAAATCAAAGAAAAAAAGCAGAGAAAAATAAATAAATATATAAAAAAACAAGAGCAAAAAATAAAAAATAAAACAAAAAAATAAAACAAAAAAACAATTAAACAACATAAGAACAAAACAAAAGCAAAGGGGGAAAAAAACAAAAAGAAATCAAGAACAAAAATAAATAAACCAATTAAAAATATTGACAAACAAAAAAACGAATACAAAATGGGGGGGGGGGGGGTAAATAAATAAAAAGCAAAGAAAAAGGCAAAAAATAAAAATTTACCAAAGCTATCCAATGTTAGTCATAAATTAAAGTACATTATAGAAATAAACTATATATTTAATATTAATTTTATTATACATTTTTCATATTTATAGAAATATTTATGCCTTTTATAAATAGAACTAAGTATTTTAAAATAATATATTTGTAAAACTAATAATCTAATCAAAGAATGCAATGAATCCTCTCAATACTGTTTGTGAAAGCGTTCAGGAATGAAGGTAAAGGTGAGCGCTCTGACCTGACGTTGACGAGAGCGTGAGTAACTTTACTAGCAGGCTCCTTCCACTGGCCTGCGTTGGTGGAGACTCGCAGCACTGCGGTGTGATGAAGAGCAGGTGAGTGCTTTAGTAATGATGGATAAAAATAAACACGGACACAGCTCAGGTGACTTACCCATGCAGTAGAGGTTATCAAACACCTGATGCATGCGTATAATCTCATAATAGAGCTCGTCGTAGCTGCTGGGCGTGGGCAGAAACGT
>JAFVLL020012266.1:0-14953 GCA_021397915.2 Tor tambroides | reverse complement strand
GCCCCTCCTCTCTCACACACCCACTCCCGTCGGGAGCCTGGTGAAGGGCGGCGAATAAGGGACGGGGTGGTGATGATATTAAGGGAGGAGGCAGCTGACTCGTCACATTATATATATATATATATAATGTATATGTATGTATATGTGTATATATATACATATATTAGTGCTGTCCAACGATTAATCGCGATTAATTGCATCCAAAATAAAAGTTTTTGTTTACATAATATATGTATATGTACTATGTTTATTTATTATGTATATATAAATACACACATACAGTATATATTTTGAAAATATTTACGTTTATAAATTTATATATTTATATTATTATATTTTATATTATATATAAATATATTTAATATATAAACATAACACATTTTTCTTAAATATATACATGCATGTGTTTGTATTTATATATACATAATAAATATACACAGTACACACTCATATAAAAAGTGAAAGTGACGTGACATACGGCCAAGTATGGTGAGCCATACTCGGAATTTGTGCTCTGCATTTAACCCATCCAAAGTGCACACAAACAGTAGTGAACACACACACACCATGAACACACACCCGGAGCAGTGGGCAGCCATTTATGCATTTTTGCCCGGGGAGCAGTTGGGGGTTCGGTGCCTTGCTCAAGGGCACCTCAGTCGTGGTATTGAGGGTGGAGAGAGAGCGCTGTACATTCACTCCCCCCACCTACAATTCCTGCCAGACCTGAGACTTGAACTCACAACCTTTAGGTTATGAGTCCGATTCTCTAACCTATTAGACCACGACTTTATTATGGAAACGAAAAGTTTGACAGCACTGATATATATGTATATGTGTATAATTTAAGAATATACATGTATATAATTTATATATATATATATATATATATATATATATATACATACACACACACACACACAGACAGACAGATATAATACAAATATATAATACAAAATTTATCTGAAAAGTTTTCTTGTCACTAGTGGCACAGACAGAGTACTATTTGGATTTATTAACATTTTGAATTGGCTTTTTCCATTTTAATTTAGGTTTTAGTGTTTTTTAATGTGTTTTTAGTTTAACGTTAGTACTGCAATTTATTTCAGTTAGTTTCTGATTTTCATTTCTGTTTTTCATATCATTAACAGTTTTAGTTTTAATTAACAACAAAAACATTGCCAGCAGCATTGTTTTTTCCCCCTACTTTTTTAGTTTTTTTGTTTGTTTGTTTTAATCCTTTTTTACGTGCATATTGGAAGTTCTTATACCCTATCATGTCAAATAAACCAGATCTGGCTTGTTTAAATGAAGCTCTGGATGGCTGACCTTTAGCAAACTGTACTTTGGTTGTGTCTAAAAGCTCTAAAAATGACCTGTAGAAGTTCCTGTTATAAACCTGAATCACTTTGAAGGCATTGAATAATTTGGATGAATTCAGTGCCAATTTAATAGGTTAAAGATTGGCTGATTATATCAGTGGTTACTGCCTGCTAGATGCCATGACTACACCATGTGGGCAAAAAACCATCAGTAACACTTTACTTGAACCCTTTAGGTATAATGCATTATATTCATAATGTACCTTGTAATGCATTATATATTTTCATATGTAATTGTAACCAAAGTAAAAAATATAATATTTTCATATTCCTTGTTACATCTGAAATTGGTTGTTTGTAGTGTTTTAATGCCATATACTTTCTGAAGGTGCGCCAATGAATAAATAAATTTTATAATGTATTATAGCTGTGGTTAGAATTAATAATGAGACCACACAATGCATTATAAGGTGCATTACAAGGCATAATTAATACATTAAAGATACTTTTATAATGCATTATAATATAAAGCCTTCAAGTAATGTGTTCAAGCATTCTACACTGTAAAAAAATATTCATATACTGAAAATAATTTTGTATTCATTAAAAAAAGCTATAAATAAAACAAAGATTATTTCCTTTATTTAACCAGGAAAATCCCATTACGATATTACAATCCCTTCTTCCAGAGAGATTACTGAAGTAAGTTTTAAAAGAAAATGCTATTTTAGTTTTTCTATTAATTTCACCCTTAATTTAATGTTAATGTTCTTTGTAATTGTTTGTGAAATTTACTAGCAATTTCTAAGTGAAATAGAAATGTGAATAATTGTTTCTACACCAGAAATTTTTCAGTGTATATAAACCTTCAAATATAGCATATTTTTCCATTTACAGTCATGTAAAAGTATGGACATATTTTGAAAAAATACATTATGTTGCAAGCAACATAAAAATGCCCATAATGTATTACGTTGTAGTAGAATTGTTTACCATTTATGGGTTTTTTTTTTCTCTTATTGTTGTGTTCATGAATGTGTGACACATACAGTGCGTCACATGACATTTACGGCTCAGGAGATTGGTTAAAAATAAAGCAAAGTAGAACCTTTCAGCCAATCAGAATCCTCCTATCACTCCAGAGCTGCACAAGCGCAGAAACACACACACATTAACCTGACAGACAAGCACTTTCTGTGACCACCAAGAGCTGAACGCACATCAAAACACTTTGTGTCTCATTGGCAGGGGGCCATTTTGCTTCTATTGTTCTCAGCCATCCTCCAAATCTCTCACACACACACACACACACACACACACACACACACACTGTATCAACTGTGTAATGACAGCATTAGTGCGGGCAGCACGGGTAGCTCCGGTGAACTAAAAGCCACCACTTGTCTTTGCGTTTTCAGCTTGAGTGTTTCGTCTCTGCTGATTATTTTGCAGTTTGTTTCCCTGCTTGGGCTTCTGAAGTGAGGTGTGAGCCACCGAGACAATGAACACCTTATGTTCCGCTCCACCTGTTCACTGACAGGCAGTCGAGCAGGTGTGTGTGTGTGTGTGTGTGTGTGTGTTGTAGTAAACATGCAGAGCGGGTTCCCTGGTGCCAACACACTGACACATATACACAAGAACAACACAGACGCATGCACAAACACACACACACAGGCACACTTTTAACATCTCAATTTAATCTGATTTATACACAAACTGGAGCATGTTGAAATGAGGGCCTGTTCTTGTCATTTCGTGGTTTAGATGCGACATCTTTCTATATACAGTAGAGTCAGTGAGACTCTTTTTTTTTTTAAAGAAAGTAATACTTTTATTCAGCTAGTATGCATTAAATTGACCAAAAGTGACAGTAAAGACATTTGTAATATCAAAAAATATTTAATAAAACTAAAATGTGAAGCAGCACAACTGTTTTCAACATAGATAATAATCAGAAATGTTTCCTGAGCGGCAAATCAGCATATTAGATTGATTTCTGAAGGATTGTATGACACTGAAGACTGGAGAATATGTTAAATTAGAAAACGGCTATTTTAAATTGCAGTATTTCACAATATTACACTGCCTTCTTTTTAATTTTCATTACTTAAAATAAAATAAATGCTATAAAGAGAGTATATATAATTATTTTAATTATTTGAAATATAACAATGCAATATAAAAATTTCAAAATGTTAATAAAAACTGTAATAATATCTCAATGACATTAAAATAACAGTATAGTGTTTATTCTATGCACATACGAATGCTTGGCCAACGTATTGCAAGTTGTATTTACTTAATAGTGTGTGTCATTGCATTACTGTGGCAGATCTCTGAACTCAAAGGTGATGGGGTGTCCTGTGCTATTAAAACAGATGTTTTGTTATTCAGGTAGCTTCCTATAAACATGTTTAGTTTAACTAACTTGCTTGGGTGAGATTCTATAGTTGATTTAAAAGAGAAAACCTGACTGTAGAAGGCTGCAATTAATGCTCATGTTTGCTTTAGTGCCCCTTGTGGCTACACTGAGAATGCAAAACGCACATGCATTGCTTTATGAATTCTGATGCATAGAATTGAGTTCATGGCTGATGTTCAAGCTAATATTCTCCTACTTTTGGAAGTAATACAGATTTTGTGGATTTTTAACTTTCAATGGTTCAATATCCAACGCCGCAGGAACAAAGCCTTCCTGATTAAAATCGCAGTCAGTGTGTTGTTTGACGGCTTTTCACTGTAATTTTATGACGTGACCCCTCCTGTTAACTGAGCTATTAGCGCCTAACTGTCCATTTAATACACATAACCAGCGCAGCAGAAAGCTTCATTAAGAAAGCATGTTTGGGCTAGCAAAAACACTACGCAGATATAAAGAGAGAAGTAATTACTGGAAATTAGCTGAACATCTGCTTGTGGTTTTGGGTTACCCTGAGATTAATTAAATGAAATATGGAGATTTCTGGTGTGTGTTTTTTTCCATCAAACAGTGATGCTGCAGTGTGGCTACATTGAAATGCTGAGATGAAATGAGATTTTGAAGCTCTTGCTGATTTGTGAACCGCAGCTGGACAGTGATAGTTTTGGCAAGCCCTCACATCTCTGACCTGAAGTGGATCTCCACAGATTTAACAACTGTACTCGAGATATGGAATTGGGCTTTAACATCTAAAAGTAATCTGTCAATCAATGTGGATTAAAGGAATAGTTCACCCAAAAATAATAATTGATAATTGACACCCTCAGGCCATCTGGGATGTAGATGAGTTTGTTTCTTCATCAGATTTGGAGAAATTTAGCATTGCATCACTTGCTCACCAATGGATCCTCTGGAGTGGATGGGTGCCGTCAGAATGAGAGTCCAAGCAGCTGATAAAAACATCACAATAATCCACAAGTAATCCACAACAAATGAAAAGTTGTATGTTTGTAAGAAACAAATCCATCATTAAATAACTTTAAACTAGTGCTGTCAAACGATTAATCACGATTAATCACATCCAAAATAAAAGTTTTTGTTTACATAATATATGTGTGTGTGCTGTTTATTTATTATGTATATATAAATACACAGTATATATTTTTCAAATAATTACATGTATATATTTATATTTATATTATTTATATTACAGATAAATACATTTAATATATAAACAACATATTTTTCTTAAATATATACATGTATGTATGTGTATTTATATAGACATAATAAATATACACAGCACACACATATATTGTAAACAAAAACTTTTATTTTGGATGCGATTAATTGCGATTAATCGTTTGACAGCACTACTTTAAACCATTGCTCATTCTGACGGCACTCATTCACTGCAGAGGATCCATTGGTGAGCAAGTGATGTAATGCTACATTTCTCCAAATCTGATGAAGAAACAAACTCATCTACATCCCAGATGGCCTGAGGGTAAGTACATTTTCAGCAAATTTTTCATTTTGGGATGAACTTTAAATTAGTTTAATCCCACTATATAAGAAACACAATCTAAACATCAAGTTTGTCAAACCAGAAAACTTGTGTTCTATTTGCACTAACATCTGATGAAATTGGATGTTCGTTTACTACAAACATTATTGCATTTTTTTTTTTTAATTACACTTTATATGCTGATTAGCTAAACACCATCTGCAGGTAATCACTTCCATTGAAGCTTGTTTCAAAAACTTTAAAATCCTAAATATTGAAACATTTTTACAACTGGTATGCAAATTGTCTAAAAAAATATATCTTCCAGCTGATACTGCTCACATCATATAGACACCTCAAAACTGTTCATATGTTACCAAGTAAAAAAAAAAAAAGAAAAAAGAAAAACAACAATGTATTTTGTATTTAATCATGTGTTTTGACTGTTGATGCACTGCAAAAAATTGTTTTATTACTCATTATTTCCGTCTTCTTTAGTACAAATCTAAACATTCTTAAATCAAACTAAATTTACTGGAGAAACAAAAAATAAATCTTGCTTGCTAAAACATTATATTAAAAAAATAGTTATTCAATGATTAAAACAAGAAAAAAAAACAGAAAAATAAGATTGTTTTCCCTTTGAATTAAGTTTAATATTCTTGCATTGGTAGTATAAACTCACTTAATTTTGATACATTTTTCTGAAATCAAGACTTGAGAAGGAAAATTATTTAAGACATTAAGTCATTTTTCTGAAAATAAGAAAAAAATCTAAGGAAAACTCTTTTTTTTCCATTTTTCTTGTTTTAAACAAATATTAATCTTATGTAATTTTGTTTATCAAGTAAATACATCTTGATTAAAGAGTGTTTGTACTGGAAAATGAGGCAAAAACACTAGCAAGAGTATTAATTAACACACATGCAGGTCAGCCTGCATTAATTCACATTAAGCTCTTCATATCTCATCAGGATGAAGCACAAATAGGCGTTTGCTCTTTCGAAACAAACCTACATCCCTCCACCCATGTGTCAGTTGTCTGTTTTTCTTTGTGTCATCTGGGCAAAGTCTACCAGTTGTCATGGCTTTGCGTTTCGAGTGTCTATCATCGGTTCCTCCTCTGAGAGAGAGAAAGAGAGAGAGCACGCCATTCTGACCGGAGAATACAGCTATAAACACGGTGACATTTCCATAATAAGCTATACGGTAATGACTGGCTAAACTATAACGGGAGTTTATGATGTCAGTAGGAAATGAGAGGCAAAGTGCACGAGTTTGAAATAAAGGCATGTGGCGTTTCGGAAGCAGAGACGGAGAGAGATAGAGGGGGGTGGAGCTCTTTTCCACCAGCCATCATCCCAGATAATAAGCGGGGAGGTTGGCCCAGCGGTGGGGCTGTCACACACACACATTCGCGCACAGATGAAGGCCAAGCTGAGCTGAGAAGCCCAGGCAGGTCCCAGTGGCGCTGATGGAGCCATCAGCTGCTGGCGTGACAGGTGCCCCCTCGTCCCCGCGCAGAGGTGATCATTTTCTGCCGCTGCATAATGGACCATTGTTCCGCGCTACAGACCCCCCTTCCTGTTGTTTCGCTCGCGCGCTCTCTTTGTCTCTTGCTGCCTTGAAGTCATGTGGAATTATTGTGTTTACGAGCGCACTTGAGCGCCACCAAAATAGCGTAATTACCGGTGGGCAACTCGAGACTTTTGCTGCATTCAGGTGCACATGGTAAACGCCTACTTTGGAGATGGAGCTATTGGTTGGCATTCATATTCATCTCAATGTCAGTTGCTTGGCTGGCGCACAGTTCAAAACATGTCAGGAACTAAAGCATGGTCATGTTAACCAGATTATCAGGGTTATTATAGTTAACTAAAACCATAAAAACACATTTTTGCTATACTTGAAATAAAAATAACTGAAATTTAAATTACATAAAATAAAGAACTTATTTTGTTTCAGCTATAGTTGACAAGGTAACATTTCTCATTCTTTATTTAGTTTAACTTGCGGTGCCAAAATAACTGAGGGGGCCTTTGCACGACACGATTTTCAACTAAAAACAGAAAACGTTTTATGCGTTTCGGTCGTTCATTTACACAACAATGGTGTTTTGGGGGCCTGAAAATGCTAAATTTTTAAAAAACGGGTTTCGAAGTTCAAGTTTTTGAAAATGATGTTCTTATCGCCTCTGTGTAAACTACAAAAACGCAAATTTGTGAAAACGGTGATGTCATGCACATTCATATTATGTGTTCACTCTATAGGTACTGTGTTTCTTTAAAGGTGACATCGCCGACTACTGGCCGGGCATGCATATTACTGCATTTTAGTCATTTTCGTGCATTTATGTAAACAGGGATCATTTTGACAATGTTTCTGTCTGTATGGTAAAGATTTTTCCATTTTCAGAACATCACTGTTGTGTAAACATACCCTAAAACACTAATAATAATGAATAAAAACTATATAGACATTTAAAACAATAGCTAATAAAAGTGACAGAAACACAATTAAAATAGCTTTAAACTAAAAAACAAAAAAAAATTAATTAAAATATAAAAAAACTTTACTATTATCTAAATGATACTAAAACAAAATGTTTCATATAAAATCTAATTTTATGTATGTATATATAGGCCTATATATGTGTATTTATTTACTCATGTCTTGTTTTGTGTTTAGATATTTAGTTCTGTATTATTATTATCATTCTTCATGTGTTATCTTTTTGTTTATTTAGGACTTTTTTTTGAAGACATCTTGTAAATGTGATCATTCCAACATGACTTGATAAAACAATCATTTCACTTCAAATGTGACCCTTTAACGCTTTATTTTGTTGCAAAGAATTAAAAAAGTTGTTTTTCTTAGTAAATAAACTGCATTCTCATGTCATCACACTTTACTAAGTCTCATGTTACAGAACATGCAACTCACCAAACCCGTTATACTTGCTACCTTCACGTCAAAATGCAGTGCATTTCAACATAACTTAAAAGCATGAAGCAACAGTTCCATAACAAATTTTTACACTTCCTTTTGTTGTGTAGGTCTGAAATAAAAATGTGCATTTAATATCTAATTTTTTTTTGTAATTCCAAGTCCCGACCTCATAAGTAGGAACTTCCCAAGAGGAGCGTGTCTCTTTTCACCTTGTTTGTCGAGCAGCGCCCCATTACGTTCTGCTGCGACCGTCTGAAGTTGTTTGCTGGCATAATGCTCACATAAAACACACGTGGCAGATGGTGATGCTGAAATGTTGCAGCAGGATTTCTTTGGCTCGCAGGAACACAGAAGCTCTCAGCCGCTCATGTCAGATATCAGCAGTCAGGTGAATAGATGAAGCAATTTGTGGGGGTGCGAAGGCGTACTGAAAGAGCGGAGGATGAGAGAAGGTGGAGAGAGGCGGGTGGGAAGGTGATGTGATGGTCTGGGGTGAGAGTGATGCTTCCCTGGGGGAAGGGTGAGAGGCAGGCGGATCACAGGAAGTCCACAGGGGAGCAGATCTAGGGATGTGTCAGGATTCAGGCTCCCGCTCCAAACCCCTTCATCCAGATTTCTGTGCCAAAATCCTCCGTCTCTGAGAACTCGGCTCGTACGGGGATACGTGCACATCAAATCTTTCTGAAATCCATGTATCCTCGCTTTCTTTCTGCATTTCCTTCAAGTTCATTTATTTAAATATAATTTCACATCTGCTTCTGCAGCTTACAGATAAAACTATTTGAAATCACAATGCATTTTCAATGCATTTTTTCTTTTCTCCTTGTTTTTGTTTTTTCAGTTCTAGTTTTAGAAACAACAATAGCATAAAATCAGTTTACTTTTTGTAAATGTTTTCTGGTATGTAACACCCTCACAGATGGATAAAATCCCAAAGGTTTTTTTTTTTTTGAATAGCTTTGAATATCATTTTTTTAAATATCTTTCACGTGAAAACATGTCACATTACAGAATTAAAATGGGTTGCATGAGCCATTTTAAGTTGACTTTGATGTTATTGCACAAATAGGTAAACCATAAAATTGTATTAAAAATGTTGCCTTGGCTGTTATCTTAAATAAAATAATTTTAAGTTGAAGTATAAAATTACTGAAACTAAAATATAAAATAAATTAAAATAATAAAAAACAAGAACTATCAGAAATGATACAAAATTACTAAAACTAAACTGGAAAATTAAAACATATTTATATACTGTTTATAGTATTTATTAAATACTAAAATAATGCTGATTAAATTGTTTCTAATGTATGGTCTCCTGCATCAACCAAAAGGCTATTTCTACTACAGGTTATGGTACTAATCACGACGATGGTGATTTTGATTATTTTATTGTATTTTAAAGAGTAAACTAATTAAAAAAAATAATAATAAAAAAGCATTGCACGTTGTTTTCTAACAAATAGCTCATTTTGAACTTGGAAATTAAAACAGTCATCGTTATCCTTAAAATATTACAATTTATTTATTTTTAATATTTCCTATTTAATTAAGTTTGTTTTAATGTTTTTTTTTCTGATTTCAGATTCAGACCTGCGCTGAATGTTGTATGTAAGGTTTTTATGCAACTAATTTTATTTAATATCTTATGAATGTAATTCAGCATATGAGGGTGTTGCTGTTTGATTCTTATGGGTGTTCTAGAACCTAAAACGATAATTATAAGTGAATCAAATCTAGTAAATTCATTGCATTTCCTTCATGACTTGACCCTCAGGAAGCAGAAGCGTCAGAAAACCATCCGTGTCTCTTTCAGACGGGACACCTGAGCAGAAGGTCACCAAGCAGATGAACTGAAGAGGCAGGCCGTCTTCATCCCAGCATCTCTCCATCACCGCCTGCCGATTCTAGCTATATTGTGTCCCGCATCATAATGGCTTCCAAGAGTATTCATTTGCTGAAGAGTCTCACATACTTGGAATTCGTGAGAGCGTCACTTCAGATTCACTCTTTCTTCGGCACTCATTCTACACTTTATTACACTGAAACGCTTCTGACCCTGGCTATAATTCCCATTCTATTTCAAGGAGAGCATCGCAATAAAGCACAAATCTAGGGGTGGGAGTGAAATCCAATGGGGTCCTGGACTGTGAATGTCAGAGCGAGCAAACAGAGGGGGATGGGCTGGAGAGAAGGAAGAGAAAAAGCGCAAGAACAGAGAAAGGGAGAGCGTGTGATGGCTTTCTGTGAATATTTTCGCGCCTCTTGTGTTCTATCTGTTATCGCGGCGTTTGACTCGCCTCTTGACATGTCAGTCCCAACTTCAAAAGAATCCAGGCACCAGCCTTTCACCCCCCACTATATATGCTTCGGAATCGCTTCTGGGATTGAATTAGGGCAAATCCATTATACAGTTGCCATGGAGACCAAGGCACAAATGCTGATAAAGTGTGTGTGCTTGTGCGTTTTTTTTCTCGCCAAATAGGCTCGATGAAACAGACTGCATGCATGCGTGCCACATTCCGCGCAGAATGACAGCGAAACTTCCTGTGTGTGTGTGTGTGTGTGTGTGAGAGAGAGAGTGTTTGCCATGAAAGGTCTGACTCCGATTGGGAATGCTTAAGTAGTCGAGCGCCTGCAGGAGTGCTGCACTTACCCATACCATCATTGCGGCGCTGAGGCAGAATCGAGCTCGGGTGCCAATTAAGGGAAGGTTGGGCCGCTGCTGGAGCAGCCACAAATAATCTGTCACTTTCATTGGATGGCTACAAACGGTTGAGATGGTTATCATTACAAAAACAAGTTCATGTTCAATCAGACGGAGGGATAAATCACGCCGCGTCTGACGTGGAACAAAGGCACCTGGGGTCGGGAGATACAGGCGCTGTATCACCTGAATATAAAAACACATGCAGTACAGAAGCTCCTGATGCCACGTTTAGAGGAACAAAATACTGGCTTCTTTTACTTACCTGCATGCCGCTCAAATTGCATATGATATTTTCCATTACATGGACTATACTAGCTGTCATACTATTATATAATAAAGCAAACAGTTGGGGGAAAAAAAGCTTTTTGGTGAAAACAAAGGGCGGTAGCTTTCAGTTGGATCTAGATTTTGCACTTTATGTCAAGTGGAGAGCAAACCCAGTACCAAACCTACTGCCTGTATTTAATCCATATTGTATTTTCATTTAGTTTGAGATGAATGGGAATGCTGACCAGGTTTATGCACAGTATAGTTTGAAATGTCATGCCTATAGAATTTAGTATTTCATTAATTTCTTTCTGGTTTTTATGGGACTATTTTAACTAAAAGTGAAAATACTGTTACTTCCTCACGTTTTGCTCGAATCACTTTTTTTTTTTTTTAGTAAAATGGGCCACATAGTACAGCAATTCTTTATGCTGAAGTTATACTTTGGATTACGTGTTAATTTTTTTTAGTAGCGTCTATTAATATGCGCTTAAATGAACAATTCTATGTTCATTCTAGGTTTTGTCGAGTCCAGGTCAACTCAACATGAGGACGGGATAATGTTGTGCCCATCCTTTATACTATGGCTGGTGCCATAGCTGTATTATATATTGTAATACATGAATATGTAATATATAATATAATGTAATTCCTCTTTCATTGCATTTCACCATGCAGCATCATTTTTTATATGGGTGGTGCCAGAGTGATTAGCCACAGATGATTGGCTCAGACTAAACTCAAGATGGCAGCATGCAGGTCATGTACTTACAAATCAGAACTGAATTTAGAATGTCTTTTAAACTGCTTTTGAATTTGAATTTAAGGTTCTAAAAAGAATTGAAATTCATATAACTGTCATACACTTGATGTGGCCTGAATGCAGGAAAAAGCCATCAAAGCAGTCACGTTTCACAAAAGACAGATGTCAGCCAGTGCATGGAAGCAAACGAGCGTGATTTGTTCCCTTAAAACATTCTTTAGAGATGTGCTTGTGCAGTTTTTGGGCAAGAATGATTTTGCACACAGCCACGTGTGTGTGTGTGTCTGTGTGTGTGTGTGTCTGTGTGTGTGTGTGTGTGTGTGTGCGTGTGCGTGTGTGTGTGTGTGTGTGTCAGCATCTGCGTTTCAGTGAGCCGCTCTGTAATCCATGCGACCTTTCTTTGTGTTCAAGCCATACAGTAAGTCAATACCCTCTTTCTGCCAGCACAATCTTTAAACTCTTTTATTTTATGCAGACAAGCAGAATTCCATATTAGCTTATTTCCAGGGGGCGCCGTTGGAAGTCGTGGAAGCACCTCTAGCCATGTCATTATAATATATTATACACAAATTTGCTGCAGATCACTTTCATCCTGGGCAAATGGCTGCGGAGAGACGGAGAAATGAGAGGGAAGGGAGGCAACAGCGCGACCGTGTGCCACCATTCAACAGAATCCAATTTACAGAGGCAATGAAGGATATGACACATAATGTATACTAATTTCACATCAGGCTAATATAACCTCAAACATGCTCTCTTTACCGAACACGCATACATAAACGGCCCCGGCCTCATCCCAAGCTTGGAAAGCTAAAATGCTAAAACATCACAGCATGACACTCTCTGAAAATGTTTTGTGAGAGTAATTGGTGACTCTTATTTCCCAAAACTAAACAGAATCGAGCAATATCACAATGTCAAATGTGATTCATGCATATTGAAACTTGCCACCAGATTTAATATCAGCGGCACTTGTTCATGCATCTTATACCTCAACATGAAACTTAATTACCACCGTATCTTCTGTCTCGGTTACACCAATTGACCGTTGAAATTTAAAAGTTGCATTGTTATAGAAATAACCCAACAAGCGATCCAATATGTTTAACCCAGATATTGGGTACCCAATGTTTTTTAGAGTGTAGGAAAATATTAGTTAGTTAATTTGTGTTTCCTGCTAGCTAAATTTCACATACACTGAACAAAATTATAAACGCAACACTTTTGTTTTTTCCCCCATTTTTCATGAGCTGAACTCAAAGATCTAAGACTTTTTCTATGTACACAAAAGGCCTATTTCTCTCAAATATTGTTCACAAATTTGTCTAAATCTGTGTTAGTGAGCACTTCTCCTTTGCCAAGATAATCCATCCACCTCACAGGTGTGGCATATCAAGATGCTGATTAGATTTTTATCAAGATGCTGATTAGAAAAAAAAAAATTATTGTGGCCAGCCTAAGGCACACCTGTGCAATAATCATGCTGTCTAATCAACAAGACAACAAGACGAACACTGCAACAATATAAAAGTAATGATATTAGGTACTTTAAGGTTATTTTTACTACAATTGATAATTGAAATGCAAGATGCCGCCAATTTTGAATTTGAATGAAACATTTCTATTTCTAAAACAGTTTCCATTGATGTCGTGGATGCTATGGACGACGCCGATATCGGACCACTGGATGCATGACTGACCAATCAGAATCAAGCATTTGATAAATGGCAAAACGTAGACTTATCACTTATCATTCACTTTCCTTGCAGAAACGACACGAGGGAGAGACGGCGATGACAGAATTTTCATTATTTGTGAAGGTAATTGTTTTTCCTGTTCTTTACATCAGTGAGAACCCGTGTCCTTGACTGTCTAAACCAAAGGCTGTGTGACTGTGAAGGGCCATTTGTCTCTGAGACGTTCAGATAAATGACCATCTGAAATCCTCCTCTGTGTGGAGTTGTTTCATATCCACATGCAGCAGAACAGCTGTACTGGTATGTTAGTATGCACATGAAGCGCATGTCTGCGTGTTGGCTAGAAGAGATACTGCGCAGCATATGACCGCATATCTCCCTGTTGACATTTAGAGAGTTTTGGTATGCAAATGGAACTCCATGTATGTGCCATCTGTGTAATGTCTTTTGTTGGGTATGTGCGCCTGTAAATTGAGCCCGAGAGAGAAAGTGAGGCCATTCCACATAATCAGGCACAAAAAACACACAACCAACACACATTTTGTGGTGTCAGACATATATAAAAGTTGAATACTAAAAAATTTGCATATTCTATCATATCAAACTTTTAAGAAATCTAAAATAATAGCTTACAAAATGTATAAAAACTTAATTTTCTAGTTGAAAATTTGCCCTTTTTTTAAATGAACAAATGCTTGACTTAATGTTTCAATAGACCTCAGATTTCATATTTTTTTAAAAGATTGGTTTATTTCATAGACGTTTTGCTACCTGCTTCTAAACTGATACTTCTGAGGCATTTGTTAAAAAAAAAAAATCATTTTATGGGGGATTTTATCTTTTAAAAGGGTTCTTTATCAAATATTTTATTAAATAGATTTAATTTTTAAACAACTTTTTGACAAAAGTAATCTGACAATTGCCAACCACTGTGTTAATGATCATGTTTAAACCAAACAGTTGACTTCTTCTCTGCAGTCTGTATCACCTTTGTTCTAATATGCTAATCTGTGCATATATTAATAAGATTGGACCTAATTTGCATATTTTACATCTTTAACCAATAAAGACGCAAAATTTGTTTTCGTGCATTTGTCAAAGTTTTATCTTTATGAAATAACCCTTCACATGTATTTCCTCCCCTTAAAGTGTAGTTCACCCAAAAATCATTTACTTTATGCATTTCTTTCTTAAGTGGAACACAAAAGAATTTTCATTTTTGGGTGGGCTATCCCTTTAACAAAGAACCAAATGAAGCCACGTGAAGACAAAAGAGAATTTTCTCCCACTGTTTTTTTTTTTTTTTTTTAATGCACAAT
>JAFVLL020012265.1:0-17608 GCA_021397915.2 Tor tambroides | reverse complement strand
TGAGACTTTGTGTTATATTAAAAGCACAGCTTAAGATATTGTTATTGGGTGGCTGGCGCACTAAATAACAAATGCAATGGAAGACATGAAATATTTCCAAGCATACTGTCCCCGCGAGTATGACACATGGTATGATTTCTGCTAATAATCCCACATATATTTGTAGTGTATTAAAAAAAGGGTTAAATAAGAGAACAGCGCCCCCCAAAGGAATGTCGATTGAGTGTGTGAGCTGATGTTAAGATAAACAGCTGTTCCTGTTCAGTCTGTTAATAAATATCATTCTTGATATTAAGCTGTTTCCGCGAGTCCTTAAAATTGACTCTTCCGCATCCCAGTAAGATGAAGCGGCCGCTCGGGCGCAACAATATTCAAATCAATTCCGGTGGCCTGGCCACTTCTCCCGGTGCTCTCAATGCGGGCCATTTGCATGCGCAATATAGGCTATACTCTCAAAATATTATAACTTTAATTTCTACGACTTAAATTCTCGAAACATTTCGACTTTATTCTCATAATATTTCGACTTTATTCTCGTAGTATTTCGACTTTATTCTCGAAATATTACGAGTTTAATCTCGTAATTTTAGATTTTTTTTAAGATGGCACTAAAACGCCGTCGTACTCTCTTGCTTCCTCTCTCTAGTAAATAAAACATTTATGCCAGTGCATACACCAGAAGAAAAATAAATTATACTTAAGTAAATTTATAATTCAAGAATTAAAATGCATTCCTTATTACTGCTTCATGTTAGAAGCAATGTCTCATCCAAGTCATGCTTTCTGAATTGCCTATATATTTCCTCTTTTTTCAGTGCTGATTGTCATTTGATTGTGTAAGTCAGCGGTTTTCAACTCCAGTCCTCTCGCCCCCCCGCTCTGCACATTTTGTATGTTTCTCGTCACCTCAGACCTTTGTTCTATTTGACCGTAAGTGCCCTGCGAAGTGGACTTCACAGGATATTCTGCCATGATTCCAGTTAGAAGAGAGCGTATATATGTTCCATTCAAAGGGCATTGAAGTGTGCGAGACGTGAATTTAAATTGTATTTATTCACAGAGGTATATTTTTCACACTTCACTAGTAGGTTTCGTCTGTGTGTGATGGCGCTGGCGGTGGCGTAGCGCAAATCCGTGAACAAATCAGTGAATAAATAAGTTCCGAACTGAAGTAAACATCAACGGATTTCTCATGCTTAGGGAGTAGGGAGCAACGAACACTGTGTAGGGAGCCTGTCAGTCGGAACACAGTTCATTCATGGAACTTCTCTTCTAATGAGCTGATGATCTGAATCAGGTGTGTTAAACAACAGAGACATGCAAAATATGCAGAGCAGGGGGGCGTGAGGACTGGAGTTGAAAACCGCTCGTGTAAGTGATCAATCCAGCAGCCATCTGTGATTTATCATGTTCATAACATACAGTGAATAGTCAATCACTGACGAAAAAATGATTCTTCTTTTTCTCTCTTTTGCTTGTTTCAACAGGAGCTAACTACACACCAAAGGCTATTTTAAGAGCCACAGCAATGAGGATCTTTAGCTTTGTAAGTATTTGTTCTAACTATCAGATGCAGCGTGTGACATTAGATTAACTGCAGCTATGCAGCAAATTCAGTGATGTTTCCCTTCTTTTTCCTACCTTTTGCTTGTGTCCCCGCTGGAGCCAACTATACCCCAAAACGCTCTTTTAAGGGCCACCTAGAATCACTGCACCTTTGGCTTTGTAAGTTTATTATTATTTTTATTTTGAATGATCACTCAAATGTTGGGCTGGGGATTGATACAGATTTTAAGTTCCTTAATTCAGTTCTGATCTTGATTCAACTCAGTTTGATTCACAATTATTCTTATTCTGATTCCAGCTTCCATACGACTGAACTGGATTGATTCATTTGGAAGTATTTGGAAAAATATCTAAGAATTCAATGCCAGCCATTTATGTACATTGATTTAGTATTGATTTTGGTTATAGTCCTGTATTCTTCAAGAGTATTTCTAGACTGACTCAAAAGCCTGTTTTGCTCTAATATTTACACAATACAAATGCTGTTACAGTAGCTGATACACACTGATACTCCATGAATCAAGAGTTGTCTCAACTTAAAGATACTTTAAGACAGCCAAAACATTAAAAAAAAAAGTTTAAAGTTCAAGTTTGAAGGGCCATAAAGTTACTCAGTGTACCATTAACAAGATTGTACATTCAGGCAATTAATCGAGTTCCCTGACAAGGATGTGCAAAAAAAACAAACAAACAAAAAAAACACAACTACACTGTTTTAGGGGTGTCCCCGACTAAGGACTTTCATAGTCGAATCGGAATTTTCGAATCTTGACGATAATCGACTGATAGTCGAATCATATGTTTGGGGGCGGGGCAAAATACATTACCAAGAGTCAAGTCAGACACTGGACAAATTACTGATGTTAACACACGGAAAATGTGTAACACGCCTCACAGATACAAACGGGGTAAATAATGTTTTATGTTTTGATTAAAAGATTGTTAACATTAAACGTCAGCGAAACCCTAAGAATTCACAACATTTTTTACAATAGTGCTCTCATAATGTTAATAATATATGACAGTATATTAACGTTCTGCATTTCTGTTTTGAGCTGCGCGCGCTGAAGATGACCAGTAGAATGAAGCATTTGATAACAGGTTTTTAATCAATGAGATTTAACTAATTTCTCATATAGCGTCGCTTTGTTATTTATAGAACATAACGTTAATATTACGACTTATAGGCTATCTGCACAAAATATGCCCCGAATGCACGTGTCTGCGCGGCTCTGAATGAACTCCTTTTGCTCCATTGTTCACTTCATTTTACCGCGGATTCACTTATAAACACGTAGGGGTGGGAAAAAAAATAAAAAATAAAATAAAATATCGGTTTACATTGGAACAACAACATGAGGATGGAGGAGGAAAAACAAATACATCCTGCCCCATTTTCAGCGAGGGCAAGTCTTTGGAAAAATATTATATTTAGTATTGATCTTTTGTTATTATGGGAAGTAGGGATGTGCCCGAATAGTGAATCCGTATTCAGAAAGGCACAGAAAATGAACAACACGTTCTACGGAGCCATTAAAGGGACATATGGTCATGGATGACTGATAGGATGAATGCGAATGATTTGCAGATCCTGAACACCACTGACAAACATCTAATCTTGTAAAATGTGTGGTAACCTGCCGTTCTGTAGTATTCACACAGTACGTGTGATCGCGAATCTTGAAAGTGAAAATAAAATGCAATTGTGCATTCAAAAGCGATTTCAATGCCCTGCGTTTTAATACCCTGATGCCCGCAATTTATATACACTATGATTACTCAACAATATAATGGCAAGAAAAAGCATTGAAATATACATTTTTCCCATTTCATATTTATTCCCTTTAGAATCAGAATTAGAATTACCTTATTTGCCAAGTGTGTGCAAAAACACAAGGAATTTGTTGTGGAGAAATGAATTACAGAAAACAGGTAATAAATTCTGTGTTGGCTGCTGGAGATGGAGATGGCACGGGGGAAAAACTGTTTTTATGCCTAGATGTTCTAGTGCACAGAGATCTGTAGCATCTGGGGTTCCGTAGTACCCAGGATTACCCATATAGGGCCCAATGAAATCAGTTTTTTTTTTTTTTCCCCCAAAATTCAGTTTTATTTTTTTCTGTTTTAATTTTTCTGGACTCCTTTTTAATGGTCAAACTAAATTTTATTAATCACCAAGCATGTCTAATTAATTAAAATCATGAAACTTATACAATTTAACATCAATTTATTAACTAAAAGACAAAGAAAAATCCCGCACACTACTAATACTTGCAAAAGTAATTGCAAAATACTTTCGCAAGTATTAGTACTGCGCGAGATTTTCCTTTGTCTTTTGGTTTTGACCTTTTTTGGTCTTTGTCTCTTATGCACATATCTATTGCCTTCAGGTGTGCGAGGATTCATTGTTAATTGAATTAAATGTTTAACAAAAATTACATGTTTAGGGCCCTATGAAATGTTTTTTTTCCTCACCTTATGTTTTAGTGTTACCAAATTCTGTGTTTTAGCATGTCTAATTCTTTGAACACATACAATTTTTTGTTTATTCTTACAGTAGCCTTATGAAATGTTTTCCCCCTCAGAAATTGTGTTGTGTATTTACATTTTTCTGGTTATCAAATGAAGGCATAAAACATTGATTTAATTTATATTTTAATTAATGGAAATTAAACATTTAATTTTAATAGTAAATCAATGCAAAAAATAAAAACATGGAAGAAATATTGTGTGATTATTTCTTTAAAAATAAAGTTTTATTAATTTACAACAGTAGTAATAGTATCACATACTTTCTACAAAATAATAGTAATATATTTCCGGAACAATGTCTTTAAGTTAAGCCTACCTTTTATTTTGACGGGTTGCCATGAATACCTTTAAATTTCTGTGTGCAAATGATATGATGATAGTTTCTCTCAAATGAAAAGGTAAAATGCTCATGAAGTGACTCTCAGAGCAGTTCTGGAGATGTTGTTCATGTATTTATGTTCTCATGCACGCTTTTAGTGTATGTAGTAAACAAAACCGCGCGGCAGCCGTGGCCTAACGGATAGAGAGTTGGACTTGTAACCCGAAGGTCGTGGGTTCGAGTCTCAGGTCTGGCAGGGATTGTAGGTGGGGGGAGTGAATAACCAGCACTCTCTCCACCCTCAATACCATGACTGAGGTGAGACCCCTTGCTAGCACCGGAACCCCTAAACTGCTCCCCGGGCGCCGCAACATTGGCTGCCCACTGCTCCGGGTGTGTGTTCACTACTGTGTGCATGCACTTGGATGGGTTAAATGCAGAGGACAAATTCTGAGTATGGGTCACCATACTTGGCCACACACCACTTCCCCTTTCCCCCCCTTTCCCCCCTTTCAATATGCAGGATTCATATTTAAATTGACTTTTGTGGCTTAATATTTACAAATAAGTCCATATTGCGATTTGATTTAAGTGTAATGACCTACTTTTTGATTAATTCATCCAAACTTTGACAAATTCCGTGACATTCCACGGTAAACTGTAAATTCCTGGATTCCACGATTCTGTCCGCGTTTTCCACATCCCGGAAATCATAGCGCCCTACCCATACTATAGACTAGTGTGTTTTTGTATCAGAATACTGGTGCCTTTGATGTCCACTGTGCACCAGAAATTTGATTAAGAAAAATTGTGAATCATGATTAAAAATCAAAAAATCATGAATCAATTTAATCAAATTGTGACACCAAGAATCGATTTTAATCGAATCGTGAGGTACTGAAAAATTCCCACCCCTACAAACAAGGCACAATTCGATGTGGGATTTTCAGAAAGATTGAAACTAAAAGACGATGCTGTGCCGACTATATTGGATCCAACAGTGATGTCTCAACACACAACTGTGAGTAACTGTTTTTGTTACGTGATCAACACTGCTTTGTCTGTTAAACAGATCATTTGATATGAATGAGTCCATCAGTGAAGTTGTAGATTGTCAAACATATCTATTAGCCAATCATAACAGTGGATGTTTACTTCTGAGTCTACAATCCACCATGCCTAACAGAACATTCTAATGAGGGGGGTTGAAAACAGGACAGAAAATAGCCTGTTCCTTCTAAATGATGTTTTTTTGATGTAAAAAAAATCTTGATAACATTATAAGTGGACCTCAGAGAACAGTACAAAAAAACAAAAAAAACAGACAGTTCATGACCCCTTTAAAGGGATAGCTATGTTATGGCAAAGATTTCTTCCACACACACTTTACTTTACTTTTAGTCATTTAGCAGACACTTTTATCCAAAGCGACTTACAAATAAGAAAAAGTAACAAACTAAAAGTCAAAACTCTGTGAATACTATACATACACACATTTAAGAAAATAAAGAAATTAAATAAAAATTACAAATGCATACAACATTTCAAAAACTAAACATTTAAATGAAAACACAAAAAAAGTAAAGCTAAAAACTATTTAAAATATTAAAACAACAAAAGGTATGAGTATAATAATGCTTCTAACATAACACTAAGCCAAACACCAAAAATCAACGACATGTGTATGTACAGCCACACACATATACATACATATAAATATATATATACACATATATACACACACCCCCTGACAAAAGTCTTGTCGCCTATCCAAGTTGTAGGAACAACAAATAATAACTTGACTTCTAGTTGATCATTTGGAATCAGAAGTGGCTTATATGAAAGGCAAAGGCCTCTAGATTACGCTTATTTTACCAAAATAAAATCTTATCATGCCTTGATTTTTAATTATTTAATTAGGACAGAAAGGTCAGACTTTGTTTAGACAAAAGTCTTGTCACATCTTTAAAGGATTCAACCAATCACAGATTAGAGCGTCACTGTGTGAATGCAAACACTGTAATTAACACATTCCCAGGTGTGTAGAAGAACCCTACAGCACCCAACCTTCATTTGAAATGCATCCTGACCTTCTGACAGCATGCCAAAGACTGAACTTCACAGACCAAAGTGCTGATCATCAAGAGCCTGAAGCACCAAGCTCCTGCTGAAGTGGCAGACATCTTTAATGTATCTAAACGGTCAAGTGGAGAGGATAAGAAAAAGATTTGAAGAAACTGGTGAAGTCTATGACAGGCCCAGGTATCAGGCAGATCCGTAAAACAACTGTTCGAGAGGACCGCTTTGTTGGTTCGACAGTCCAGGGCCAGCCCTTTTTCAACTGCAGCAGAGCTACATAACAACTGGTCACCAGAAACCCCTGTATCTACAAGAACAGCTTTGCACCACCTTCTCAATGAGGGTCTCAGTGGCCGAATTAGTGCTCAGAAACCAGCATTAAACAGAAGACAACTAAAAATGTTGTATTTGCCATGATGAATCATCTATTGAACTGCATCCTGACCTGCCACAAATACTGCAGAAGACCTATTGGAACCCGCATGGACCCAAGATTCACACAGAAAACAGTCAAGTTCGGTGGAGGAAAAATCATGGTTTGGGGTTACATTCAGTATGGGGGTGTGCGAGAGATCTGCACAGTGGATGGCAACATCGACAGCCTGAGGTATCAAGACATTCTTGCTGTCCATTACACTCCAAACCACAGGAGAGGGCAAATTCTTCAGCAGGATGGCGCTCCTTCTCATACTTCAGCCTCCACATCAAAGTTCCCGAAAGCAAGAAGGTCAAGGTGCTCCAGGATTGGCCAGCCCAGTCACCAGACATGAACATTATTGAGCATGTCTGGGGTAAGATGATAAGATAAGATAAGATATCCCTTTATTCGTCCCACAGCGGGGAAATTTCTGTGTTACAGCAGCGACAAAGACTTTGTGCAAATAAAAAATAAAAATAAGAACAATACAGTGCATAATAGAAGAAAAAAAGTAAAAACAAAAACAATAATAATTGCACTTCCAAACAAACAAATTGCACTAGTTTCAACAAATTGCACAGGGGTAATATTGCACAGTTTAAAAAATAATTATTGCCAACATTGCACAGTTTAAAATATTATTGCACAGTTCTGTTGCAATGAAATAATGATATAATGAAGATAATGTTACAGTTTCAAATGGTGTTATTGCATAGTTACTATTGCACCCAAATCTAAGACAAGATACTGGTATTGTAAGATAGTATTGTAATGTCATATTTAAGATATTGTAATTATTGTAAAAAATTAAGATATTATAACATTATATAGCAGTATACAACTGTGTGGAATATGGAGACTGGTTCACTGGGAGCAGCTCTGATTGTACAGTCTAATAGCAGCAGGGAGAAAAGACCTTCGATATCGCTCCTTCAGACACTTTGGATGTAATAGTCTGTCGCTGAAGGAGCTGCTCAGAGATGTAACCGTTTCATACAGGGGGTTAGACTCATTCTCCAACAATGATGATAACTTAGCTACCATCCTCCTTTCTCCTACCTCCTGTACAGTGTCCAGAGGAATCCCCAGAACTGAGCTGGCCTTCTTAATAAGTTTGTCCAATCTCTTCCTGTCTGCAGTAGAGATGCCGGTTGCTCCAACAGACTACCTTATAGAATATGGCTGATGCCACCACTGAGTCAAAAAAGGTCTTTAGTAGTGCTCCCTTAACTCCAAAAGACCTTAGTCTCCTCAACAGAAAGAGTCTGCTCTGTCCTTTTTTATAGATAGCGTCTGTGTTGTCTTTCCAATCCAGTTTGCTGTTAGATGAACACCCAGGTATTTATACGAGTCCACTCTCTCAATGTCCTTTCCCTGAATGTTCACTGGTGAGAAAGTAGTGTGTTTGTGCCTGCGGAAATCCACCACCAGTTCTTTTGTCTTCCCCACATTTAGCTGGAGGCAGTTCCGTTGGCACCAATCCACAAAATTCTGAATCAGTCCTCTGTACTAGTGATCGACCGATATTGATTTTTTAGAACCGATACCGATACCAATTATTTGCATGTTTATGTGCCCGATAACCGATATGCAGAACCGATATTTATTTACTGTTATAAAGTACTTCACTTTGGTTTTTTCTATTTTCAGTCATCTTTTTTGTTTGTGTTTAAAATTTGCACTCTTTCATGTTCAATTTAATCTTCATATTACAACAATAAAAAAACATTTTATTTATAAAAAGCATCAGCAGCAACAACACTAATATTAACAATAAGCAAAATGAATGTAGAATATCTAATGTTTTCAAATGGAGAAAATAAAGACAGGAGTCATATCAACTTCATTTTAAATTACAGTTTTACTAGGTTTATAAGCTGTTTAATAGACTCGAGAATAATTCACTGGATAATGTTAATTCACTGAATAATATTCTCTGGAATATTGGAATATAACAAACTTTTATTTTTATTTTTTATAAATACAAAGTATTTTATTGCATTTCTCAAAATTATTGTTTTTGTCCTTGTAGATTATGAAATGCCTGCTGACAGCGCGGTTTATCAAAGAATACTCAAACTGCGATCGCTCGCGGAGATAAATTATTAATTTCCATAGAGTTTTTATTGTATTTTTTATATGTATTTATTTAAATGTTTATTAGCGAAATAAATTATATAGTAAATGCTGCTACAATTTAAAGGTGTTTTAAACAAGTGAATCTTAAAAGTTACATGCGGAGGCCGTGCTGGAGCATTTCCTGAGCATCAACCCGC
Source organism: Tor tambroides (assembly GCA_021397915.2). Classification (NCBI taxonomy): domain Eukaryota; kingdom Metazoa; phylum Chordata; class Actinopteri; order Cypriniformes; family Cyprinidae; genus Tor; species Tor tambroides. The sequence goes on along the minus strand of JAFVLL020012265.1, from coordinate 8,418 downwards.
TGAGCGAACAGCAATATGAAGCGGATTCACAAGGCTAATGATGAGCAAATATACAACAGAGAGAAAATTTAATTCAGCGCTTTCATTTCCAACATGCGCGCATTCATGGTTGTATTGTTTGCAAAGTTACATCCGTATTGGGAGAGGACTTGACGGTTTTGAGTGTGTCGAGCTCGTCCGTCCGCACTCATCCGCGGCGAGTATACTTTGAAAGCTGCACGGATGCGGCTGTGCTCGAGACAGGACAGAACTCGGAAAGTGAAACTTACCCGGGCCTTTAGACTATACGTGACTCCGACTTCACGAGACTAACGATGAGCATAGACACAGAGAGAGAATTCAATTCAGCGCTTTTATTTACAACATGTGCTCACTCATGGCTGCGTATTATTTAATTCAGGCAAAGTTACGTCTTTATTGGGACAGGACTAGACGGATTATTTATATGACTCTGTGAGTTGCTCTCTATTTCTTAGAGCCAAGCTGCATAAACTACATAACAGGCATTTATGTAATGCATCCAATTTGTGCATTAATGGCTGTTATGTTAAATAAAGTTTACTAACTACACAAACTAAGTGGAGCCTCTGTGCATGCCATTGTTGTTGTCTCGTTTCCTCAGACGCGCTGCATGGCGATCCTGCGTCACTTCATAACACCTACAAGATGGCGTATTTATCGGTGAACTGATATACAAAACCGATATCCGATTATGGTAAAATGCTTAAATATCGGGGAAAATATCAAATTAAGATATTTGCAATATCTGCTCTGTGGTACTCCCTGTCATCATCCTCAGATCGTCGACGATGGCAGAGTCGTCAGAGAACTTCTGCAGGTGACAGGTTGCTGAGCTGAACATGAAGTCTGCAGTATAGAGTGTGAAAAGGAATGGAGCCAGGACCGTTCCCTGCGGTGCTCCAGTGTTGCAGACAATCATTTCAGACTCACAGTCACAAATCCTCACATACTGTGATCGGTTTGTAAGGTAATCCAGAAAGCCAGATGATGGTCCACTCCCATGTACTCCAGCTATCCCCTGTAGCTATGTTTAGGCTTGAAAATAAAGACTGAGAAAGTCAAAGAACATGACTCTCACTGAAGCCCCATGCTTCTTAGTGGAAGTATCCCCATTATAAAGGTGAAAGATAATAGTCGCCTGCCCTGGGTCCAAGGAAGCTGATAGGCAAACTGAAGTGGATCCATTGATGGGCTCACTAGAGGTCGGAGATGAAGGAGGAGGCATTGAAGATGAAACCAAAGAATCTTGATGAACTCTGGGAGTCCTGCAAGAATGCTTTCTTTGCCATTCCAGATGACCTTATTAATAAGTTATTTGAGTCACGTTCTAGACGCATGGATGCAGTCCCTCCAAGTCTATGGGAGTCATACAATGAAGACGCCCACAGTACCATGACTTTGTGTTCTGCACTGTACATTATTTCTTGTTATGACAAGACTTTTGTCTAAGCAAAGTCTGACCTTCTGTCCTAATTAAATAATTAAAAATCAAGGGCATGATAAGATTTTATTTTGGTAACATAAGCATAATCTAGAGGCCTTTGCCTTATGAGTAAGCCACTTCGATTCCAAATGATCAACTAGAAGTCAAGTTATTATTTGTTGTTCCTACAACTTGGATATTTACAAGACTTGTCAGGGTGTGGTGTATATATATATATATATATATATATATATATATATATATATATATATATATATATATAAAATAAATATATAAATATATATATATATATAAATATATATATATATATATATATATATATATATATTTTTTTTTTTTTTTTTTTTTTTTTAATTTATTTATTTATTTATTTATTTATTTATATTATTTCATTTCCATGTAGTATGAAGTACTAAAATAACTAAAACTAAAATTAAATAAAAATAAAACTTAATAAACAACCAATACAGACCTCAACACTGAGCCAAACACACATTCTAAAAACAACAGCTTACTTACACATAGTAAGAAATGGCTATAAAAACTGAAACAGAAGTGAAACAAGTAGTAGGAAAGAGGAAAAATAAAAAGAGATACTTATATCCTTTGCCGGTGTCCCTGCCCGGTGGAGTTGCACGGTAGAGTCGATGGTCTTTACTCTTCGGTCTTCACACAATGGCTGCCACGGTAAACTAAGCTTTTTTACACCCATCTAACAAAACACTACTCCAATTCAGCTGCACACACTTTCCTGTTAATCGCAACAAATTGCTAAGCAAGCGCCCAACACTGACAAGGGACGCGATGCAGTACGAGACCAAACGCGATTTCAGCACGTCTCCACACGTCATAGATTCCATCTGTAAGCACTTCAGATGCCAAATTAGCCAGCAATTATGCCAATTTGCCTTTATTTTACTCCCTAGAAGGCATGTTTAATCTGAATCAATATCTTATGAATATCAATATCATGTGAAGGTAGCTCCTTAAAGCACATTCAATGCATCCAAATGGTCGGACTCTTGTGAACACTCAAAAGAAAGAAAGAAACAAGCGCTTTTGTAAGAATCATCTGTTTACAACAACAACTAGCACAAAATTAACCAATGTAGATATATACAGAAAGTTTTTCACATGAAGAGACAAAAACCTTTTTGAATGTGCATAAACCATAATGAGATTTAGCCTTTTGTGTAAGTGCTGTCAGGAAATGACAATAACTGGATGAATGAAAAGCTTACTCAAGGTACAACAAGATTAGGAGAAAAGGTCATGTCAGTAGGCCTGAAATGTATCTAAAGAGCGCCCCAGGTGGATGAGTTGTATAAATACATAAATGACATGTATAAATGCCATAGTGAAGAAATTTCCCAACAAATGAATAAACTTGAGGCAACATCAATATTACTGATTACACCGCACATTTTACAAGATTTGTCAGTGACACTCAGGATCTGTCGCACTTAAAATTAGATCTTCATGTCTTTTCTTTCCTTTGAACATAAATGCAAATTCTTACAATAAAATAGTGCAATGACAAACTTTATTATATTAAACAGAACTGTTATTAACCTAAATAAGATGAATGACGTACAGAGTCACGCACATGACATGAAGTTCATTCATTATTTTTAATGAAAAACACAGCAACAATAAAATAAAGACAAACTCACTTACATTAAACAGAAATATTGCCAAATAAGCCCTTTTGCTTTGACACAAAAAAAGTATGCTATCAGTGTATGGCCACACTAGGGCTGGGAAAATAAATCTATGCATTACAAATCGAGAAATGATTCGGCTAGGGGTGTGCACAAATAGTCGAACATTCGAATACTTGATCTGTAATTATTATTCAAAAAATTAAAACACTATTCAGATTTTACTAAGTGTCAATTTGTTGGCCGTAAATGCAGGGAATCCATGATAAATCCTAAGCAGTTATAACTAAATACACTGGGTCATGGTGTGGAACGCGTAAACAAGTTGATTATATTTGATTACAGAATATCATCGTCTGCCTAGTGAAGTTTGGAATTACTTTGAGCAAAATTATCTTAATAAATGATCTTACAAAAAGTAATTACTTTTGATCAAATCAACAAGTGAAACTGAGGTATCATAATATCACCACAATGAGAAACCACATGAAATCCAAACAGCAGTCGACCGAAGACAGACAGCTGTCCATCACTGCATTCATGACTGCAGGTAAGCGCAGCTGTACCCCGAGTGAGCCGAGAATAGTTTATATGACAGCGAAATGATCTTGAGCCATATTCCTTTAAGTGTCCATGAGGGAGACTGGTTTAACACAAAGCGCTAAGAAATTGTTAGCACACTTATCTTTTTCGGCGCACATTCTTATTGTTATCAGACTGAGGAACAAACTTTCACCGCACCAATGCAACGCTGTTTGATAACCGCCAGCAGAAGAACAGCCAATGCCATGAGTTGCGCACTTGAAAACAAAGCCCCCTAGACAGTGACCATGTGCTGATTCTGAATGCGTCTCTCACATAGACTGACAAAGGATTATACTTTAAAGGCTTGCGGCCTCAACTGTTTGCGAAATGAAGCTTTGTGCTCGTGTATCCTACCTCTCTCATTCGGCACAAATCTAAAGATTTCATAATATTTCCATATTTGCAATGCAACGTATCTGAATGCTTTACTATTATTTATGTAAATTATAGGCTTTGTACTTCAGTCGCGTTCCAACGGTGACAGAGGCGGGTGCGCTGATGTCTGCATTTTACTTTGATAAAGTACAAACTTTAGTAATGCTGGAACTGATGTGTTTTGTGTGTGTGTGCGGGTGTGTGTGTGGGTGCGCGCGCCGGCGCAATCACTTCAACTGTTTCCTTATACCAGCAGAATCAACTTTAAACACTTATTGTCTTATTAATAATGCCTCACTGTATAAAGGTCTGCTTTTATTTGTGTACACTCACAATGAAAACAAAACATTGTGCTTTTATAAAATAAAGAAAACATAGGTTGTCGCTTTCTGCCATTTCCTTTTCTGTGAACAATTGTTATACATAAAAACGAACTGAAACTGTACATAGCTATGTTAAAATCAACACTGTTTTTTTTCCCCATGTTTATCTGTAAACTAAATCAAATATATTTCAAGAATTGATTCCTTGTATGTATATGTACTGCAGATTATGTAATATAATATTTAGTATTACTACTGTACTACTCTGTTCAAAATAAACGAAAAGAAACCGAGCATAGTAGATGTTGTTTTTTTCCTGTTGTACTGAAATCGTATCGAACCGTGACCCCCGAACCGAGGTACGTACCGAACCGTGACATCTGTGTACCGTGCCACCCCTAATAAATATTATAATACTATGCTCGGTTTGTTTTCGTTTATTTTGAACAGAGTAGTACAGTAGTAATACTAAATATTATATTATTATTAGTGCTGTCAATCGATGAAAAAAAAAAAAATTAAATCGCACATTTTTCTTAAATTAATCGCGATTAATCCCACCTAACATTAAAGTTTTTAAATATACTTTTATATAGCAATAATATCACATTCAATCTTCAATTTAATGTACAAACAACATAAAGACAGTATATTTTTAAATATTTGTTTAATGGCATCTTTATGACTGAAGGTCAGTATCAATGAACCCAATACTACTGATTTCTCTATAAATTAAAATTTCCCTCCATATCCGCTATTCAACATTTACTAATATAATTATATTAATAATTTGAACATTTATTAGACTTCAAAAAATTTCTAATTTAAGTGAACCCTTAAAACAATTACATGTTAATAAATGTTTATTTAATATTCCGTAATTAATTAGCAGAAATACATAAATTGAATTACAAATAAACACTAAATTCTAACAAATATGATTTAACCCAAATCTATAAGTTATTTTTGTTTGTGGAGACAATGCTAGATGCCCCATATCGTTTAAACGGAAATTTCATTCAAATGCGACCCATATGGGGGGGGGCCATTACGTACGCAATAAGGGGTAGGTTACGCCCACCCGCGGATTTCTAACGGACGATACGGGGGGGATCGCACGGGGGATTATTTCCCTTTGATATGAAATGACATATACAGCCGCGGCACTTTGTAAGCGCAGTAGGGAGATGCGCTGCTCGACCACAAGCAGAAGCTCTCCGCTTTCATTGCTAGCCGAAATGAGTGGAGTTGCGCTCAAACGCTTGTCCTGTTTGATTCTTGATCGCAAAAAACTATGACGAAACAACGCATTCCTGTCAAGAGAAAAAATGACAGAAACATGAGTGGATGGTTAATTTTATTCCGCTTCGCTAAGCAAATATTTAATGCGTTAAACTGAAAAAATTAATCGCATGCGTTAACGCGTTAATTTTGACACCACTAATTATTATATCAACGTAGCCTATGCTGAGTTTCAGTTCATATATATATATATATATATATATATATATATATATATATATATATATATATATACACATATACACACACACATTCATGTTATGAGATGTTTTAAATACAAAAATTTGAATAGAGAAATATTGACTGATTGAAAGGATGTAAATAACAAATGATACTTTAAATATGAAACTATAACTGCCAGTAGGTGGTGGGAAATCACTCATTTTAATCACTGAATCATTCATTCAGTTGATTCGTTTAGAGCTGCAACAACTAATCGATAAAATCGATTATTATCAATAATGAAAATCATCGCCAACGATTCTCATTATTGATTAGTCGGGTCTGCCCACCGTGCACGTCCAACTTCAGCCGGTCGCTTCAAATTAACGGTACAGCACTGAATAACGCATTTCTGTGGCCAAAATGCATCTAAAAATAGTGGAGGAAACAGAAAGAGATGCTGCGGGAGAAATACCTGATCCAAGCTGCACAAAACATGAGAATTCTTTATTTTAAGCTTTAAGCCTATGCATTAGCGTAATGGCTTGCCCTGTCAGGCACTTTGATAGATGCGTGTGCGTCCTCAGCGCAAAAACGTTCAGTTTACGGTCATATCCTTATCTGTAAATGTCACAAATTCACATGAGCATTTCCATTTTTGCATGAAGTTCCGTCCTGACAGTCTGTGTTAAGTTTAAATCTTTACTGAATGAGCGCCAGCGTGGCGGGCGCGTGAATGCGCGTCAGAGAGGGATTAATATTCAGTGCAAAAACATTCATTGTGCTGAAATATCTGTTGTTGAACGATAAATTAAGGTTTAAAAGTCAACATGTAGTGCACGTATTTTATGAGAGTAGGAACTGTAAAGGGATAACCGCATATAGTTGTCTGAATATAAATATCACATGCTTCATAGCCACTTTTTACAGGATAAAAAAAAATTACAGTAAACGTGACTGTGATCAAAAAGTTGGTTAACACTGAGTTTGTGTTTTTATTCGTCTTTATTATCTTTATTATTATCTTAATTTTTGATGAAGAGATTTAAACTATAGGCCTATATACGGTGCTTAAATTTATTAAAACAAATGTATTTAAGGTTATAACAAACAATGTAAGCTCTGTGCCACTGCTGCTCTAAACTAACAGTATTGGTGTTTACTAAAATCATTTTTTAGCTATCTGTATTGGTTTGTCCTCCAATATGCGTAAGTTCTTTAGTAACAGTGGGCTATTTCTAATGCTATAATACAATTATTTCTGTTATCTATGAAAGAATGAAGATCTAGATCTATGAAAGATCTATGAAAGATTTTTTCAGATACCCAATTACAGTCAAAAGTAGCTAAACAATGCCAGCAAGAATGCATGCTGTTATGAAAGGCAGGAGGACATTTTTTTATGTGAATAAAAATTTAGTTGTTTCAGTTTGTTATTTGCCCAATAAATGACAATAACTTTTTTAGATTTAAACAGTTCTTTGACAGATTCCTAAAATATTTGTGTTTTCTCTTTATGATGACAGGTGGTCTTATAAATTGTTAAGCACTGTTTTCATAGCATTCAGTTGGCACGTTTGTTTGAAGAACATTGAGCAGAATGTGGAAGTGTTTTTGTCAACAAAATAAAAGAAAATTTAGCTTTTTTGTTTTTATCCGATTAATCTGAAAAATAATCGGCCAACTAATTGATTATCAAAATAATCGTTAGTTGCAGCCCTAGATTCATTTGAATGACTGATTCATTCAGGAACGAGGTAAGTGACCATCTTTATGGATGGGTAGTTGACTCACTAGATTCGTTTAAAAAAAAAAAAAAACACACACTTTCACTCATAATGAAACATGCTGTCTTTGGCTGGAGATGCGCAGCGGCTTAGCTAGGGTTGGGTATCATTTGAATTTTATCGATTCCTAATTCCGATTCCAATAAGATAAACAAATCCATTAAAAAAAAATTAAGTCAAACATTTAGATGTCAAACATATTTATTCTGTTTTTTTGCCTATGGTTTTACCAAACAATACCACAGGAAAAAAAACTATTAGACTAATATAAATTTCAAACATTAGATTGTTAAAGACAAGTAAACAGTAAGTAATAAAATAGGAACAAACAAATCAGTTAGCAATAGTATAAAATAATAAAACTTGAACAAATTTCAGGTACAGAAATTGAAATCAAAAGTTTAAAAACACTGCACAGTAGTGTTGTGAAAAGACCCGGTACTTCGGTACCAATTCGGTACTAAAAAAATGAAAACGTCACGGTACCAGGTTTTTGTAAGTACCGGTGGTACCGAGTACCCGGTCAACCTGCTTCTTTCTGCGCCATCCAAAAGATGCGCAGATGCGCTCTCTTCATAAAAGCACTGAGATGTGGCGACATCAAAAGGAGGAAACGCATCAAACTAACAAAACACTTTAAAGACCGACACTCGGATCAAATGAAAGAGTTCAAGCAGGTAAGTTTCAATTTAATATTTAGATCTTCTGTTATGAATATTATTCCATATTTTAATTTGAATGTCGGATTGAAAAAAAAC
>JAFVLL020012264.1:0-16619 GCA_021397915.2 Tor tambroides | reverse complement strand
GAGGTTAAGTGCCCTGTCTCTCCTGCTCACCTTCAACTTCTCCACAACGCTGTCAGAAATTAATCCTTTTTATTTAAGGAATTAAAAGGTAAAGAGCATGTTGTTCCAAACCTGTGAGACTTTCTCAAAGGAAAACAAAAGGATTTTTTTTGTATAATGTGTTTCCAATTACAATTCATTAGAAATAAAGGGACAATGATTAAAGTGTCATATAAATAATCGCATGAGTTGTGCACTATATTCCAAGTATTCTGAAAGTAACTGATAGCTGTTTGTGGGAAACTAACTGAAATGCACCTGAACTGAAAATACACGTGCGTGTGCAAGCGTGCATGGATGAATTAATCACAATAAGCCCTATAACTCGCATTTAGAAAATAGACTTTTCATTTCATGCCGACTTTAAGCTCCAAAATGACACAAGAAAAACACAATAAAAGCATATAAAAGCCATCCATATGCTATATTCTAAGTCTTCTGAAGCCATACGATAACTCTGGCACGTTCACAATCCTCTTTAAGTTTCATTATATTGAAAAGAGCAGCCAAGATATTCTTAAAAAAATTTCATTTTAGTCTTTCACAAAAGAAAAAAGGTCATATGGGTGTGAAATGACATGAGGGTGAGTAAAAGATGACTGAATTACCATTTAAATTGATTTTCAGGGGTAATTTGTAGCTTCATGATGAGTTTTTTTTTCCGAAATATATTAAACTATTTTTTTGGTCAAATGACTCAATGGAATTGAATAATTGAAATACATTACAATACCCAATTATTGGCTTGATCTATAAAATCAAATGAAAAAAGTGGCTTTAAATCACACACAAGATATGATCAGAAACATCTGCTAGAACACATTTCAGATTACCATCCGTTCCCTATATTAGAACATTTCTGACCCTGCTTCTCACCCGCTCCACCCAACCGAAGACTATCACAACGCCCCAGGCACCTCGGACATTTGCAAACAGACACGAGGCTCAAGGAATGATGAATTATCGGAAAATGGGCATTAAAACGCACTCTCACACTGAGTCGGAGATTTGCTAGAATCAGCTTTCCGTGAGAACGTGTGCAGCTGAGGAGTTAGCACCTAATGTAATGTTGCTCTTGATAAATGCTGATAGTAGCAAAGGGTGACTGCCTACCTCACTCCCTGAGGACAGATCTCAGATCAGTTTCAAGAGCGTCATTTTGCAAGTGTAATTTGGCTGGTTGTCCATAATGTTAAGATAATGCTATTTGCCTGCAAAGTGGAGGCAGCAATAAATGTCGAAGGACCCTGTGGGCATCACGATAGTGTCATTGCGTGCAAGGAAACTCGCGTGCTTCTTTTTTCTACCCCTTCTGCCCTCCCACCTTTTCTTCCCCTGCATTGCAGACCCAGGCCTAAGTGGTAGAGGCAGGCCGGAGCCAGTATCACGACACTGTGAGGTCAGTGTGCTGGGCATTAGGAAGAGGACAATGCTGGAAGACTGACACCATTAGAGTTTGGCTGGCGTTCCCGGGCAGCTGCCAACTGTCCACATCCATTGTCTCGGCCATCCCATAATACTAATCCCACCACACATATCAGTCTCTATAGTGGTTCCACAAAGCAGCGGTTCAGAGAAGGAGGCATGTAAGCAATTTGAAATGTGGGAGGGACACATTATAGAACTTATCTGGCTGGCTCATGAATATTAATTATGTGATGTAACGTTCAGCCAATAGCCCTGCTGATATGCTAAAGGGCAGGTAAGCAGGGTGCTGCTTCTTCCAGTTCAGATAAACTGATAAATATCAGAGAACTGCCTGACCAATACGATTATAAAATAGGAAGATGCAAATTCTGGCTAATGCTTACTTGGCCAATATTTGCTAATCATTTCAAGATTTGCTGAAGATTTTATTTAACTGTGTTATTAAAATAGTAATGTTATTAAAGATGAACTTTAAGTAGGTGTTGATGGCAAGATGAAAGCAAATGTAATTTGGTTCTTGGGATTTTATGCTGCTGTAGTAATACATTACACTCAAAAGTTTGAGAAACTAATTTAAAAAAAATCAATACTTTTTTTTATTCAGTAATGATGCATTCATTCAATTAAATATTTAATTATGCATGTTAACATACAAGGCATTGCATGGTCTGGCTGAGCCTTTAATTCCCTATACACCTAGTCGCAACTTGCGATCTTCTCAGAGTGGTCTTTTAGTCGTTCCTAAATCACGGCTGCGTTCTGGGGGTGATCGGGCATTTTCATCATACGCCCCCAAACTGTGGAATTCTCTCCTGGCTAACATCAGGGAAGCAAATTCGTTAGGTATTTTTAAATCTTGTCTTAAAACTTTATTTCCGTCTTGCTTTTAACTGATTGTTATTCTGTATTTTTGTGTTTTACTGTGGATTGTTGTGTTTGCTTGTGTTGTAAAGCGCTTTGAAAAAGTCCCTTTTAAAGGCACTACACTAAATAAAATTTATTATTATTATTATTATTAATTAGAAACATTTTATTTAAAAAAAAGATTTCTATTTTAAATAAACGCTGTTCATTTGAACTTTTGTTTTTCTTAAAAAAATCCAAAAAAATTATCACGGGTTTCCACAAAATTAAGCAGCACAAATGTTTTTAAACACTGATAATAATCAGAATTTTTTCTTGAGCAGCAAATCAGTATATTAGAATAATTTCTGAAGGATCATGTGACACTGAAGACTGGAGTAATGATGCTGAAAATTCAGCTTTGCATCACAGCAATAAATTACATTTTAAAGAGTTAATTTAAAAATTGATATAATATTTCACAATATTACTGTTTTACTGCATTTTTGATCAAATAAATGCATAAGAGACAATTCAAAAATCTTTTTAAAAATCTTACCGACCCTAAACTTTACATTTCAGTGAAAAATGTGACCCTGGACAACGAAATCATTCATCTGAAAGCTGAATAAATAAGCTTTCCATTGATGTATGGTTTGTTATGATAGGACAATATTTGGCTGAGATACAACTACTTGAAAATCTGGAATCTGAGGGTGCAAAAAAAAATCAAAATACTGAGAAAATCACCTATAAAGCTGTCCAAATGAAGTTCTTAGCAATGCATATTACTAATCAAAAATTAAATTTTAAAATATTTACAGTAGGAAATTTACAAAATATCTTCATGGAACATGATCTTTACTTAATATCCTAATGATTTGTGGCATAAATAAAAATGGATAATTTAATGGATCCATACAATGTATTTTTGGCTATTGCTACGAATAGACCCCAGCGACTTAAGACTGCTTTTGTGCTCCAGGGGCACAAATCCTTTTTAAACCCTCAGTCTTTCATTTTTAATTGTCACGCAAATATGCAAGTAAAGCCATTTTATTTTATTTCTCATTTTAGGGTCAATAATATTTTGATTCATTACGGCACCATAAAAGTAGAAATAAAATGTAGATTTCTAGCATTAGTTTAAAACTCATAATTTGTTTGAAATTTAATGATCATGTTATGTAACCAGGTGATTGAGTAGTACTCACCGATTTGAGAACGGCTGCTCTAGACTTTCTTTTGCCAGCATTGTGGACAGTACACAGCACAAGCAGCAGCTGTGTTTGTCCAGGTTGGACATCAACTGGAAGGCCAGGTAGCACAGGTGCCATTGGAGGGGCTTCTTTCCATTGTGTGGGCAAGGATGTTCTGCCAGCCAGTGACCGCACATGCTACATGCAGAAGGCCAGAAGGCCTGTACTTCCGCAGGTGAATGTTCTGCTGGAAACGCTTCCCACACTAACCACTGAAGCAGATGGAGAAGGAAATAGAAGATGACAGCAAAAGCAACATTGTCAAAATACAGGTTTCTAAATGTGCAAGTGATCTGCAAATTTATAAAAGTTATGTTGGAAAGCAAACTTCAGTAATTCAGATTTATAGTCACGTGTGAACTTCAACCTCCAACTTGGCAGATTTTTTTCCCCCTTGAAATGGTTAGGAAAGTTACTTTAAAGGGGTCATCGGATGCAAAATTCACTTTTCAAGTTATTTGAACATAAATGTGTGTTGAAAGTGTGTGTACACATCCATCCTATAATGATAAAAATCCACCCAGTGTTTTTTTTTAAATCCCTAAAATCCCCTTTCTCAAATCAGGCTGTTCTGAGAGCAATCCCCGATCTACATAAATGCATCTATGTTCGCCCGAATCATTTGTGATCCAGCTTTATCTACAGAAGAAGTGAGTATAAGGGTTTTTATGAATCTTTGCAAATCGCCTTTCCTAATAATGTGCTAGTTAGCCAGTTTCGCACCTGAAGTTTAAGCTCCATAGACATATATAAACCTAGATGCCTCATTATTGACTGTTTCTATAGACCGTGATACGCAAGCCATTCGCCATTTTTGGAACGGTCTGCGAATCTTTGAACGCATTGACTGTGTGCGTCTACAACAGCAAGTTATGCTTGTATATCTTTGAATATTCATTGATTACTATGGTGAATGCGAGATGGCTGACGCGTCAACGTATCTGGAGCGGTCGAATAGGGAATCTACACATATCTATGGTCTGCTCGTCACTCCACGGAAGAAAGGGGTGGAGTCAGCAGAGCTCACTAGCATTTAAAGCAACATGGACTAAAAAATGGCATGCTGAAAACAGAGCTGATTTTGACAGGGTATAAAAGGTGTTTTTTACACTACCATTGAGAAATTTTAACCAAAGTATGTTAAAGACTTTTCATTAAGACCCTAAAGAATCATATCAACTTGTGTAAAATGGGCATCCGATGACCCCTTTAAAGTTTACAAAGCCACAAGATACACACAGTTGAAAGAAGTTAAGCTAATGGCAAAAAAAAAGCATTTACCTAAACTACAAGCTACTAAAACTGGATACATATTTTGAAGCTGCTTAAAAGGGCAACGTTTTTATATAAAATTTTAGATGATATAATTCATAATTTAATCAGTTTTATGGGACACAGTGAAGGTTTTACTGTGAGTTAACAGTTAGAGTGACAACGTTAAACTTGAATAGATAAATTGTTATGCAGGTAAAATAAATGAAGATAACACACCATATTATATAAATAATATAACAAAATTATTTAACAAAAAAATGCTACAGTGCCGTTCAAAAGTTTTTTTTTTAAGAAGTCTCTTCTGTTCAAGGCAGCATTTACTTGATCACAAATACAGAGAAAAACAGTAATATTGTGAAATATTATTACAATTTTAAACAACTGTTTTCTAACTGAATATGTTTTCCTGTGATGCAAAGCTGAATTTTCAGCATCATTACTCTAGTCTTCAGTGTCACATGATCCTTCAGAAATCATTCTAACATGCTGATTTGCTGCTCAAGAAACATTTCTTATTGTTATCAATGTTGAAAACAGTTATGCTACTTCAGATTTTGGTGGAAACTATGAGCTATTGTCATACTCCTAAAAAAATATTAAGTTAGATAACTATTAAGCGAGGAAGTATGTTACGGTATTGGCAGAGGTATTGGATGTGGCGTTGCACATTTGTTCATGCCAGTGGTTGTGGAGGATGATGGGTCATGGTGAGTAGGTGCTGCTGAAGGGCAGATTTGGAAGCAAAGCGTTGTGTGCACGGCATACACAACACACAGAACAGAGGTTTCAGCCTGAAGTGAGAGAGCCAATGAAGGTCAAGCTCCTTTTTTGAGTCACACTGCGATGACCACATAGGTCACAACGTGACCTTACTATTCACCGAGCACCACCAGCCCTCTTCATCCCCTTGCCAAGTTGGTTGAGGTTTTTATCCTGCTATGGCCCTGCCATTTCTGACTGACCTTCACTGAATGCTCGCAAAATAGAAATGCAGTGAAGAAATAAAGATTCTGATTCAAATAACAGCTATAAAGACTTTTAAAAACCAATTCAATAGTTTTGAAGCGCATCACCAGATAAGCAGAGAACTAAGACCAAAATAACCAAGCAAAGAACTGCATTTTAATTATAGAAAATTTTAATAATTGTAAATGGCTGTCCAAAACAAGACCAATAACTATCATTTTAACGATAATTTTATTATTTAAGTTTTAATAATCATTCTGATTCTATAAAAATAGAATTCTATAAAAAAAGTATATACTATAATGATAAAGACAAAGAGGAATGATAATGTTGGAATCACAAAAACTAAAAGTGAGATTAAAATTGTATAGATTAAAAATGTTTATATTTAAAAAAAATATATATATATTTCAACTAGTTGGCATTCATTTAGTTCAACTCAATACTAAAATGGTACCAAAAAAAGCTGAAATTAAATTCATAAAAACTATATAGACATATTTTTTAAAAAAAAATACTAAAAATGAAAACAGAAAATATAATAAAATATATTCAACATATTCATAAAAAAATAATAGTATGTCAGTGATACTAACTGAAACGGGACAATTTTCTCCAGCTAATGAACAATAAAAAACATTGACGGTCAATCAGAATCCACCCAACTTTAAAGACCTTGAGCATTTAAAGTGACAGACAGTAAAACTAATGTAGTTATTGTTATAGTTATCATTCTTGATGTAAACAAGCCTTAACTCTGATAATTTAATCCATCATTCATATTCGTAGCACAAACGCTTCAGGAAGAGATGTTGATAAAAATGGCTTAGTAAGCATCACAAATAATTAATACTCTTTGAGTACCTTGAAAAGCACTCTATGTTATAAAATTTATTATTATTATTATTATTGACAATGTTTCCTCCAAATTGCATTCCAAGCCAGCCAAGATAACTACTCCAGACTAACTTTCAGAATAATTTCTCACAATACTCTGAAAGTTTCCTGACACCCAAGAGTACTGCACCATGCACAAACTTTCTTAATAACAATAACAAAGCAGGACAGAGATGATGTACAGCAGCAGCTAACAGGACGAGCCGGAGAGGCAGTGGAGCTGTTTTCCAGAGCCATCATGAGCTTTGGCAGTGGGTAGTGTGACGAGTGTTGCTGCGGGCCACAGGACGACTCGATGTGTTACGCTCCGCTACATCTCTTCTTCATCTCTCCCTCTGCCGCTGCTGCTCTGTGTTCATCGTTTTTTGGATGAGCAGGAGGAGAAGATCGCAGTTTATTAACACGATTCTGCCAAAAGCAACCGAGGTGGAAATGTGGACAAAAGCAACTCAGTGAGAATGTAAAGTCGATGTGACGAATACACAAAGACAGGTAGAGGAAGACAGAGAGGAACTTTACAAACATGTGCATAGAGGTGGAAAGGAGGAACTCAGAATAAAACACACATGTGATGCAACAGCAGCGATAAAATTAATTCAGTTTGGCTTAGCAGCAGATGCACTAGAAAATCAGATAGATACTTCTACCGTGTGCCATATCCCACGTGAATAAATACAAACAAACCAAAATACATTCACAGGACGTGAATCATCTCCTCGGCCTCCAGGTGAAGCTCTTTAAATCCACAGTTAAAAGAATATTTCACACAAAACGAAAATTGTGTCATTTATTCACCATATCTCTGTCTTTCCTCTATTTTGCATGCATTTACACTTTACTTTGAAACCATTTTCACTCAGTAAATCTTACAATTAATTACAAAGAAACGTCAAGGTAGGGCTGCATGATGATTTTTTATTTGTGACCATGATTTCAGCTTCTCTTGATTTATTAAGCATAATGGTCTGCAATATTTGCCCACTGGTTCTTTATCCTCAAAACATTTAATTTGCATTATTTTTTATTGGTATCAAGCCTCCAAAGCTTTTATGGGTGCAGTTGCCAGATTTCAAGGGTTTAAATCCCCCCAATAAGAGCTCCTTTTTTATAAATCAATACATTTTCTTCCCAGTGGTTTGCTTAATCCCTCCAACCTGGCAACCATGAGCATGCGCTATCTCTACGTTACAGAAAAAGTTTAGCGATCTAAATTGAGAGATTCTACTCAAATAAAAGTGAAATACAACCAGTCGGTTTTCTTTCACGCAGTTTGCTATACGAGCAAACCATGCATCTTGACATTCTCTTGGTTTGTGCTTATGTGAAAGTGCAATAATTCTGATGAAATGTCCAAAAAAAAATTAAAATGACAATCTTGATTATATTTTTAAACAAAATTATTCATCGTTAAATGATTAATCGTTTAACCATTAAGTAACACTGAATCAAATGTTAAATTCTGAAGTAGAAAGACTGAAATAGTATTTTCTTGTCCAATAATATACAATGAATGAGCATGAATGCTTTCAAAACACAAAGGTACTTTATCTAAAATGATCTTGAAAGTGGACTCTAATAGCATAAAAACAAGCACTGAATTGGTCTTCAAAAATGTCTCCTTTTGTTTCCCCACTGAAGAAATAACATCATACGCCATTTTCATTTGTGGCTGAACTATGCCTTTAAGCTATATGACTCATTACTAAGACATCAGGCCAAACTATTTTTTAATTCTCCCTCTTTCAATCTCACCCTCAGACTAACATGTTCCTTCTGACCTTGACGTAAGAGCGAGTGCGGCAGTAGCGAAGGAAAGATTTATCACAGAGCGCACTGGAATGAACAATGGTGTGTAACTCACCAAACCAATGCATCTTTAGTAGATATGTTAAAATTGCATTAGAAACTCCCTTAAGGCCGACTGAACGAGCACAGAAACATACCAACAGAGAGGACATTGCTTAAATTTGCACCGTGCACCAGTGTGTCAGTAGTCATTTTCAGAGCGCTATATATAATGCTTGAAGCCAAAGTAAATAATTAAACAAATCTTTTTGCAAACTCTTGCATCAGCACAACAAAGATGTGGTTTGTACCATACCAATTATTCTGGGGAAACCATCTTAGGAAGGATTTTTTCACTCTAATTCAGCGGCTTTGGCTCGGAAGATAATGCACTGGACTCGTTTAATGGCTAATCACAAGTTCATTACGGCTCGCTCATTTAAGAAATTGACTATAAACCAGTTAGGATTATTTCTCATCGAGCAGCCCAACCGATCCTCCGGCTTGCCATTATTTCATAGACACAGGCTCTATTACACCACTCGTCTTTTTTCTTCTCTTATTGCCCTTCAAAACACATCCGCCAGAGGACACGGCCTCAGTGACGCACACACACACACCCAGTGGCGGGCTGTGGTACTGCACTGGTGCAAACAGAACCCCCTGCTATCAAAGTTAATGAGTCGTTTTGCTTGTGCTATTACTTCCGCTTGCACACCCGAATTTATGGGTGCTTGCCTGGCCTGTTGCAGTCCTGTCTGCATGGCCAGCCTGGTTCGGCCAGCCCTGCCAATGTTTATCTGCAGCGGCCAACTGAGTGTGTATGAGCGAAAGTTTGTGTGGGTGGTTGAAGGAGATGCATTGTGGGGCGAGCAGCGAGTTTAAACTCGATTAGACCTCAAATCTGTCGCAGGTTATTGGTGCCGTGTAACTAGGCCAAAGGAGGTTTGAGTCATGCTGGTCGAGTGATAAACCGCATTCGTGTACTGTGTTGGTAAACGAAAGGTTGCAAACCCTGCAAGCCGTGAGATATAAAGATTGTGGTCTTGAGCAAAACTCTCAAAGGGATGTTTCCTCCAAAAACTGAAGCGTTTACTCACCCTTGTGTTGTTCTGAAAGAGTTTCTTTTGTACATGGAGATGTTTCGAAGAATGTGCAGAGACTGTAAAACAACAAAAGGGATAAAAAGCACCATTAAATGTAGTCCATAGAACTTTTGCACTATTAGTTTTATTTCGGAAAACTGTTACTTCACTACATTTCAAAGCATAATAATTTCATTTTAATTACATTAACATATTTGACATGCCAGGTTTTTAAAAGAATGCGAGGCTTTACAGTGACAAAATAAATGAACAATGTCCTTATAGATGAGTACTACTTTTGATAAGTTCACCACTGTTCAAAAGTCAATAAGATTTTATTTCAAAGAAAATTGTTATTTAGCAAATGACACATTAAACTAATCAAAAGTGACAGTGTAATGTTAAACGACATTATAATGTTACAAAAGATTTCTATTACAAAAAAATACAAAATAAATAAAACGCTGATCTTTTGACCTTTCTATTCATCAAATACTCCTGATAATAATTTGTCACAGTCTCGACTGCAAAAAAAAAAAAAAAGTAGTGGTGTCAAACGATTAATCGCGATTAATCGCATCCAAAATAAAAGTTTTTGTTTACATAATAAATATACACAGTATACACACATATATTATGTATATATAAATACAAACACATGCATGTATATATTTATGAAAAATATGTTATGTTTATATGTTAAATATATTTATATATAATATAAAATATAAGAATATAAATATATACATGTAAATACATGTAAATAATTTCAAAATATTTACTGTATGTGTGTGTATTTATATATACATAATAAATATACAAAGTACACATATATTATGTAAACAAAAACTTTTATTTTGGATGCGATTAATCGCGATTAATCGTTTGACAGCACTAAAAAAAGTTTTTATCATGTTTAGTAATAATAATAATAGTAAGTTTTCTTGAGCAGTAAATCAGCATATTAGAATGATTTCTGGAGGATCATGTGACACTGACAACAGGAGTAATGATGCTGAAAATTCAGCTTTGATCACAGAAATAAATTACATTTTAAAATATATTCAAAAAGAAAAGGGATATTTTAGAATAAATAATATTTTACTTTTTTAATCAAATAAATACAGCATTGGTGAGCACAGGAGACTTTTCAAAAACCCCAACTTTTGAAATATAGTGTACAGTCATAAGTAAATACTTAAAATGATTAAAATACTGTAGGTACTTTGAAGTATTGTCACACAGTCATCAGGATCTTTGTACTTTAAATCAAGTACTGGATTTGTGTTCATTTTCCACTACTGCTTAGACTGCAAGAACCTCAAATGACTACTGCATACTGCTTCTGTCACAGCAACTGAAATCTTTAGGAATGGCATTATCATTAGTATAATTTATAATGTGACTGATACGAGACCGTAATTGACATTACTGACTGACCCCATACATGGGTAATGACACTCAATGCTATCACTCTCTGTAAGCCATTCTGCCAACAATGAAATCACTGTGGCCTGCGAATAAAACTGCTGTCATATGAAGTGACCTTAATCATAACCTCTTACTTCAATCCTATTCATTAGTTTAATTACTGTTGCCATGGAAACTAAATGTTGAGCGAACGCTTACTTCTGGGCCAGTGTCGTTCCTTCTGTCCACTCCTGTATTTCTTTCACAGTCCTGCACGCTGCAGTTGGGTGAAGTCTGACTGTTGAGTATGTCAGTGGTGGTCCGGATCTCAAATGATAGGAAATGACCTATGGCGCACCTCGTAGCAGTGAGGTTTCCATCGGCGCTGCTTAAAAACCTTTAAGCATGTTGGCCATGAAACATGATGAGATGAAGAGATGGCTGGAGGCGGGAACAGATACTGTAAGGAGGCTTGAGGCAACACTGTGATGGAGGTCTTGACATTTTCTGTGGTCTTATGGTGGGATCCTCAAACATGGCTTCTGTTTGGTCTTCTGACAGGTAGCCTCTCTTCCAAGGAGCTCTAATATACCTGGAAAATATCCATTAAGCATTCCCATCCATCACAACAGCAATTGCTCGGTTGGCCCTGAAGTGCAGAGCCTGGATGCAGGTTCCAGAAAAAAAAATTTTGGCCTTTTTTGCAAAGCCATAAATGTCATGTGACTGATCACTCTGTATGTGGCTCCTTGCCACAGACAGTGAAAAATACAAGTCTGCTTCACACTATTAAAATCCCTCCAAAGAAATACGGCGCTGATGAAATATCATCTGTTATAACTTTGTTCCCGATTTGCACTACCATTAAAAAGTTTCAGGTCAGTAATGTGAATTTTTAAAAATGAAATGAATGCTTTTATTCAGCAAGGATCCATTAAGTTGATCAAAAGTGACAACAAAGACATTTATAATGTTTCAAAAGATTCTATTTCAAATAAATGCTGTTCACTGAATTCTCTGTTCATTAAAGAATTCTGAGAAAAAAAAGTGTCAAAGTGTCAGAGTTTTGTATAATCTGATAAAATGCAAAAATTAAATATTAATTTATTAAATATTTTGATGATTATAATATTATTTATAATACACACACACACACACACACATATATATATATATATAAAATATTATTATAAATTATTTTATAATCATCAAAATATTTAATAAATTAATATTTCATTTTTGCTTTTTATCAGACTATACAAAACTCTGCTGCTTTATATTTTTGTGAAAATGTGACACTTTTTTTCCAGAATTCTTTAATGAATAGAGAATATATAATTTATATATATATATATATATATACAAAATGTTATTTATAACAATATTTTTATTTGTTATTATTAATAATATTTATTGAGCACTAAATATTAGAATGATTTCTGAAGGATCATGTGACACTGGAGTAATGATGCTGAAAATTTGGTTTTGCGTCACAGAAATAAATTACATTTCAATTTATATTTAAATAGAAATCAGTTATTTTAAATTGTAATTCAGAATATTACTGTTTTACTGTAATTTTGAACAAATAAAAGCAGACTTGGTGACTTCACCGAAGTCACTTAAGAGAATTCTTAAAAAAATCTTATCAATCTAAACTTTTCAACAGTGGTGTGTATATTTCTTGCAAACTATGTATTTTGTAAATACACACCTGCCTTTAAATAGAATTCAAAAGCAGGTGTGTATTGACAAAATACTTAAAGAAACATGGCTTTTTCCTGCACAACGGCACAATTACGGCATCTAGCAGCAGGAACTAACTGCTGTTATTCATGTCTGTTATTCTGACATGACGTGTAAGCAGCTTAAATATTAATTATATTCTGAGTGGCTGTGATTGTGCGGAAGCATTTTCTTGGCTCTCTCCTGGATATTTTACTGGAACTGGTGCTATACTTTCAGGAAAAAAAAAAAAAACATTCAAAAGCTGTCACTGGGGTGGAACACTTTCAAGTACACCATTGTACCTTATGTAAAAGGTGCATATTACTACCTCAAATATACATAGTACCTAAGGGAGCAACAATATATTACCTGTATATTACTTGTTGTAAATTCACGGCAATTAGTTGCCAGGAATTTCCTGTAAAATTACAATAAATTTTTAACAGTGTACCATTTTTTCTGAAAGTGTAGTGAGTTTGTTCACAATCACAGGCACAGATGAAGCAGCGGTGAAGAACTGCAGCGTTCTTGCTCTGACAGGCTTGGACAGAAACAAACAAACAAAAACAAGTCCTGCACTCCTGACACCGGTAACGGATGAGAGGATGTGCTGAAGATAAACCGCGCGCCCCGTTTACACCTGGGATTAAAATCCGTCTCGGGTGATCCGATCACAAGTGGTCAGGCGAGACAGATTTCTGTTTACACCTGATAGCAACACACATCTCCCGTGGCCGCTTGTGTACAGATTTCATATGCATTATTAACTACCTCCAAATGCGGTTTCAATAATTGTTTTGGACACGGTTCATACCGTGCCATTTCTGATTGGATCAACTGCTCATACCAGTGTCAGAGATAGTCAGCTTGAGGTGAATCAGGACTATATCTGCAATAAACAAATTAAAAGATTTAGACAAGAATCTCATTTCAATTAACACTGATAGGTCAAAAGCATCACATTTTATTATAACACTACATCTGCACAGTAGCATGATGTTGTCTCCTTAATTAAATCGCTGGTAAAAGCAGCTTTAATTGTCATCAATCAACTTAATTCAATTCCATTCAAAAATTGGGAAATGTGTGTTGCGTTCAAGTCACGTCATTCATGGAGCACTCTATTCACAAATAAATAAATAAATGCTAATAAACACTGGAAATTGCACTTATTGCTAAATTATGAGCACGCAGGCTAGTCCTTAATTAGAGGAAAATTCAGAAGGTAATTGTGACAGGACATCGTGACAGCCAGATGCTCCCACAGTGGGTAAAGAGACATGTAATCAGCCACTTTAAGTGAGGAAAAATGCCCTTATTGCCCAGATCATTGGCATAAGAGAAAACAAAACCTCACCAGCAATGTCACAGAACAAATTAGCAATTTAACACACAAGAAAATACAGTTATTTTAATATAACTGAACATTAAGCATAATTTACTAGACTTACTGGTAAATAAGCTTGATATTCAGTTAAAGTACCTGAAATAGCCAAGTTCGATAAATGTTATCATTAGTAACAGTGTGCACCAGCCTAAACAACAGATGCATGAATGTTTAATTTAACATTAATATGCCCATTTTTAAACAGCCCACAGCCAGTGTTAGTTTTTAAGGTTTTAGACATAATGTATGTCCTTTAAATGTAGTCAATAATTTATCATGTCACATTCATTATTTTAACAAAAATGACATTTTTTTCAATGAAAATGAATTTTAGGTGACGTGCAAATAAAAAAAAAAGGCAAATTGTAACATAAGTTACAAATTCACAAACATTGCATAAAGCTAACAATCAATTTATAGTAAATATTATTGTGATTATAATTATTGTATAGAATTAGTTATCTTAATAACAGGCTAAAAATACAACTTCCAACAGATGTTGGGGTTTTTTGTAAATAACGTCTGATCACACTGCAAAACAAGCTGTCCATCCTCAGTGTTTTTGTCTCATTTTCCAGAAAAAAATGTCCAAAGATTCTTAAATCAATATGCATTTACTTGACTATAAAAATGGCATTCGCAATGAAGTGTTGTTTTCTGAGAACCAGAACAAAGATGTTCCAGTGGGCTCGGAAGAACTCTTTGAGAAAGTATTCTTTGCCCATTGACAGATATTTGTTCTTGTTTCAAGTAAAAACTCACTTCACATTGTTCAATTTCTCAGAAAATAGGACTTCACATCTTCATTTTCCATCTCAAAGAAATGTAAACCTTGATTTAAGGATGCCTAGATATTTGACATGGAAAACAAGACAAAAATACTGAGGAAAATATTCCCTTTTTTTTTTTTTTGCAGTGCATTCAACATTTAATGCCATGACTATGATTTTAAGACTTTTAAGGCCTTAATTTGTCAATTAAGACTTTTCAAGATGTTTTTAGACCCACAGAAACCCTGTTTAAATTCATTATTCTCAGAGATGTTTCAGTGGCTGAGCAGATGTTACAGAGGTCCATTTGATGCTGTATAAAAGGAGTTACAGGTGAACTTCCTCCAGGGATCCAAACAGCTGCCGAAAGGTTGAGGAACACGAATGGGGAGGAATTACCATCCATCCCAGCGGACCTGGAAACAACACACACTCACAAACAATTACCCAAGTAACAGTGAACATGAAAGTAATGCGTGAGAGAGAGACAGCAATAATGAGAATGAATCCAAACAACACACACATCCACATAATAGGATTGGTTTTACGAGTGCTAAATACCCGCTATCATGCCACGCACACGTTCAGCAAGGATGAACGCCGGCTTAGTGACACTATATCCAAACCTGCGGCGTGTCGGCGCTCCCTTTGGACTCTAGAAGTGTGAAAGGCCTCCTGTGAATTACATTGCCTGTCTTATTGGATTGTGTATTGACAGACATTGCAGACAGATGGCCGTTTTGCAACGCTCTGGCGACGGACGCCGCTAGCCACCCCCGCTAGCATATGTACAGCGAAGACAATGACACGCAAAATGAAAATAAAAACAAAGAAATATGCGTGTTCTTCTGTCAGTCTCACTTTGTGAATCCCGTCGTATTGAATGAACAGAACAGGTTAGGTTGACTGTCGCGCACAAACACCAGCTTAAAATGAAAGGCCTCATGGTTGCCGATACAGGTGTAATTTCCGCAGTCGATGTGAACGAATTTAATGAACGACGTACAAAAGACAAACATCCCGAAGGGTATGTGAGAGATCTTAGATATGGGTGCTTTTGTTGACGTTTTCTCACTGTAATCTGCACCTCTGCACTCAAATCCCATATCAGCAAAATATATCTGTGGCGCTGCTTTGTTGATTTAAACAACAATGGATTTTTAACTACCGGAGCATGTTCGTACAAATCGACTGATAACCTGCGATAACCCACCCCATCAGCCTCTGTCGTCACGAGAGAATGAGAAACAAGAAAGCACATTTCATCTGGTTTTTTCCACACATTTTTTCCAAAGTATCTCATTTCTCAGGTTGCCATAATGTTTATGAATGTAAAAAAATGTAATATTAGCTTTGTAACCATAGCATCCACCTAAACACCATATCGACTAGCTGTTATAATTACTACAGTAAAATAGTGATAATTGTGACAGACACCACTGCCATTTAAAAATAAATTAGAATAAAGATTCTCAAGAAAGCTGAACTCTTCCTTTGACTGAGATCCCATATTATTCTATGATTTACTGGCATACTGAATTATTGCTATGACAAACATTAGTACTACCATGGTTCATGTTAGTGATTCAAATTTTCACCTTTTTTTGTGAAGTTTGAAATGAAGTTTGTTTTTACCACATTGATGGCATAGAACAGGGGTGGGGAACGTTGATCCTGGAGGGCCGGTGTCCCTGCACAGTTTAGCTCCAACCCTAATCAAACACACCTGAACCAGCTAATCAAGGTC